>JAFIDM010123958.1:58089-116019 GCA_023159025.1 Thereuonema tuberculata | reverse complement strand
CTTTTAGGAGGTCCCATTTTCAATCAATTAAAATTTCTTCACAATCGAAAAAAATCAAAAATTTGCTAATGTTAATAGTTATGTAATGATACAAATAATAAGATATTTCTCAATGCTGTAATCAAGATAAGAAATACAGAATATATTAATTAAGTTATATGAGTACCGAATAGGAAATATGCTATTATTTGTATCATTTATTTTAAATTGATTTACATTTTTTAAAATTGATGTCATTTTCTAGATATTTGTTAATGTAACAATTTTAATATCTAAGTTATGGAGCACTTAAACCTGTTATTTCGGTGAAATTAATTTTTACTTGCGTATTTTCTTTATCAGCGTTAGTTTATTTTTAACTACGAAGTTACTTTTAAACAAATTAATATTGGCCAAATACTTTAAAAACAAGCTTTTCACATGTTTACTTACAAGGATCAAACATACAACGCAGCCTTACTGAAAATTCTAGAATTCCTGTCACATGACCTGAACAAACTACTGTGATTGGTCCATTGGAATGATTGGAATAAACTGCTTTTGAAAATTAAGAATCATTGAATTTTCTAGGATTTATAATTAAAACTTCTTTTTAATTTCCCAAAGCAAATTTTCTACACTCACAATAATTTTACATAAAAAAATTATCATTATCATATTTTAAATTGCAAATTTTGTTGTTTCGTATTATTGTATTACTTTTATGAGATGCTGTATATTATGAATTTTTTATGTTCATACTACCATACATCGTAATGAAAGCTAAATAAATATATATAAGTCTATATATAAAACATAGAGTTTTAAAAATAGCCTGATTTTTCTTATAGACCTCCATGATTTTTTTTTTACTAATGTTCGAGCAACCTAATCATCTAACTTCGAACATTACATTTTTAATCATTTTTATTTGCGAAGAATATTTTAGATAATTCAGTAAATCAAATATTTATGAACTTTACGATGTTTCGCGGGAGATCAAACAGTTTCAACATAAGACTTGGTAAGTTAACAAAAACTGTTTGTGTTTTATTAAATACAAGAGAAGGGAATGCCCGAGTACAACTTTCACAAAAAATATTCTTTGAATTAAATCAACAATTATGTTCAATATTATTCAAAACATTTCACGAAAGGGAATTGGGGGTGGGGTAATATGGAAACCTGGCAGGGTATGTTCCTCCCCTCCCCACAATTAAGTTTATAAATCCACCTATAAGAAAAGTTCGAAAGTTCATTTCGAGGGATACCATTACAATTTAAAGTCAATCGTTTTTCCCATAAAGCATCACCTACTTTAATTCATTGACGAAACATTTAACACGATTACAAAGATGACACGATAACATTGATAATGATTATAATTGCTAATAATGACGTCGTCTACAAATAACAATGGGGAATTTGCTCCAGTTCTTGTAATGTCTTCCATTGAACCGATGTTGATAATTTGTGAATAATTACCCCCGGGACTTCGCCAAGCGCGAAAAACGAAAAGATGATGATGAATAAATATTCCAAACACTTTGATTTGACATGAAGTGAGGATGTTTACGCCATTCAGCAATAAATCAAGATATAATGAGATTGAAAATTATCTCCATACAAAAAAAAAAAAATACTCTTTCAAAATAATTAACGCGAAAAATTGGTTGCAAAATCACTGAAAGAATTTTTTTGTGAGTCCACAAAGTGATTCGTCATTAATTTCAAAAGGAATTTGATTTAGAAAAAGGAAATAATGATGGTTATTAACCTTATTTAGAAAATAAAATCACATTTTGAATTTATCGCGATTACAAAGTATTTTGACAACAACCTCCCCTCAGCTCCCTTACACTTTGGTCAGAAGTTAATTATGAAAATTAACAGGAATTTTTCTTTTAAGGACCTAAATCTATCTTAAAATTTTGAGTCCTACAGGACCAATAGTTTTTACTTACCTTGATCACATGTGGATATAGATTAAAATTGAATTCTTTTTTCTTCTCTCTCTTCAGGCATTACAAACATTAGACTAAACTTACAATAAATACCTCGTAATAGTAAAAATGAGAGGATATATCTTAACTTTTAAATTAAATTTAATTTTTTAGTTAATTTTTTCAGTAGAATAACTGAAAGTTCGAGTCAGCCTAATGTGGCCAAAGTTATAGGGGCTCAGAACAGTTTGCCACTGCACGCCAAGGAACAGCTCTTAACTAAACAATAATAATCTTATTAGTATTACAGGATTAATTATATTAAAGTATGTATCTAAAATGTGGAAAGGGATAGTGTAAGTTCAAAATTCACCAATCAGTTCCTCGTTTATTTTACAAAAAGGTAGAGAAATATGCATTAGGTACAAATCCCACGATTGGCTGATCAGTGGTCACATGATCTGTAGTGATTGAATGAATTTAAAAACTGATATTTTTGAAACTGATAGAGCAATGGATAAATTTCGACCGAAATTAATTTAGAACTTATTCAAGAATCGAAGAACTTAATGATGAAATTGTTTCCACTGTTTACAAATGCAATAGAAGACATACAGGAATTTATAACACCATCATTTAGTTATGATATTAATGCTAATATTAGGAATTAGATACATAACGTCATCTTACAGTTGAGTTAATATTAACTACAGTTGACCAAACCAGCGGATGACTTTGACCTTGAACGAGACCCATAATCTCTTAATCATTCCAGGACTAAGAGAGAGAAGATTAAAAATGGCGACTCTCCGACACAGATAACCGTTGGAAGCAAAACAATGAAGTTATTGCTAACGTTACTTCTTATTTCGAAAAGGCCTTATGACATGCTTACTTATGGCACATCAGAGAAATTGTTTTCGATCCCAGTGCCGTGAGTAAAAGACGAGACGTGAGTAAAAGAATCCCATCTTCGTCTTCGTGCTGTCGATCTCAGGGATGCAATGTCGTCAAAAAACCAATTGGGAAAGGTAGGAGACTGATTTTGAACGATTGAAACGAACGAATGAATAAAAATAAATTTTTGAAATTATATTTGATGAGAAATCAGAATAGTTCAAGAAAATAAATATCGTCTTTTTTCCGTAAACTTCAAACTCCCTAAATGTTCACTTTCCCGCCATAAACACTGACATATACAATCGATTCAAATTCTACTATTGCGACATCTGGTGGCCACGGTCGTTCTCTGGTTTGGCGGACTGTACACCTTTAGAAATATCGAGAAACGATGTGCAAATATACATATTCACAGTTTGTGGTTCCACGCATCGCGCCTCGTAATTTGTTATATCGATTTCCAAAATTAATTAAGGGAATATTACGTAAACAACTTTTGTATCCACTTCATACTAATACTAACAGCATGTACTGAAAATGCGTGCTTGGTTAAGGGATGTTTTCTGACATAGAAAGCGTATTGCTATTTTCTATTGTAATACGAAGAGTAAGTTTTTCTGCTACATGAATTTTAAGCAGATATTTCTGTTAATAGTGTTATATTTTCTTTTTACATATAGGCGGATGGACCTTCTTGCTACCTCCAAAATATAGAGGAAAGACTACTTATTTTTGGTTGGATTGTCAATCCCTCTCCGAAATTAAAAAGATTGATTTTTTTTTTTAATTGGATATTGACTGCTAACCCTTCCCCCCCCCAAAAAAAATATCTATGCATTTTTCGATATTGCTTTGTTTTTAATTGTATATCCCATGAGATTCTCACGAACAACTGTTATGCTATTCTTGTATGGTGAACTGACCAAAAAAAAAAAACACCAGCAGAAGCAAAATCATTATTATTTCAAATTTCACACGTTAATAACAACTACCAACTGCAGTAAATTTAGCTCGAGCTTCAAGCCTTCCGCTACTCCCTTCCATACATATGTTATGTAATATAAAACAGAAGCGCCCCGGAAAATCCTTCCAAAAAAAAATAGATGGGTCAGTTGTTCCTAGAACTGGTTCCAGTTTTCTCAACCGCCAAGTCGTGACGCTCCTACCACGGAATCGCTCATCAAAATGAAATTCCGCCCCAGATAACCTTGATTCCGCTCAAATACACCCAACATCGACATTAAGAACACCCTGTGTTTTTCGTCTGCGTTAAAATAGGTCATTTTCAACTCAAAAGACAGGGCAAATAATGAAAAATTCATTTAAAATCCTCCTTGCTAGGAAAATTGTTCTCACTCGAACGTTGGATTTGGTTCAGTGAGATCAGTTGTTTGGACTCACAACAGATACTTCTCACGGAGTCTCCTTTTCCGATTCGTTTATTAGGGTTCTCATATCTTCGTACGATAAGAAAAAGTTGTATATGAAAGGGATATGTTTTTATTCAAACTCTTAAGAGTTTCCGAGCTGTAGTGTTTATAGAATTAATTTGTATGAGTATTAAAGGGCTAATTATTGCTAGGGATTCACTGTGCACTGAGATGGCGAAGGTTTTGAGGGATGTGAACAAATAAACAATCGTGTCTTATGCTGGAGCATAACTAAACAACGCACACAATTTAAAAAAAAATATGTCAGCTGTTTTAGTGTGATGCACGAATACACAAATATCAATATCAATATTGTGCTGAGTTTTTATAACTATATTTAAAATTATTTTGCTTATTCTATTTTATCTTATTTACTTTTATATGTATTTTACTGTCCAATCAATTATAATTTAATCACTTGTAAATTTCAAATTATAACCGTTAACGATCTCTTTTTGATTTGTTTACTTTTGAATTTCAACGGCTGAGGGTTCCCATAATTCCCTGTAATTTTAAATCTTCAGTTAATTTCAGTTATTAATCACGTGTTATTTAAATCACCCAATGAACTGTTAAAGCCCTCAGCCAATGACCGATCATTGTAAATACTCTATAAACGCCCTTGCTCTCCCTGAATAAACAGAAGAGACCACAGAACACAGACCAGAATAAACAGAACCTAGTTAGACCCAACTTCAGTCTAATCTACTTCATATTTACAAACCAGTGGCCAGATAAATCACCACAATATCATTCATCTATTTTAGTGATTGATATTTCTAGCCATTTCCCAGCAAGCAAGTTGATCTGAATATTTATTTTATTTTATTTTGTAAAGTTAAATTAATTTTAATATTTTTTTTTGTCGTCATTTCAGTTTTATCGAAATCAATAAAAAAAAAACAAAAAAAAACCAACTTCTGAACATTTTCTATACGTTTTGCAGTAATATTTGAATTTTTTTGGAGGGGCTACTGTAATTATTAAAAAAATAATTTATGAAAGCGTCCTAAGTTTTATAGGCCTCTCATCTTGCGTTAGTGTATTCTGTTTATAAATTGTGTTAAGAGAAAATACGAAATCCTGCACAAGATATGAAGTGGATGTTCTGTTCATGAGATCACTACCCTGCTGCATTATTGTTGAAAAGAAGTGTTATTACTTTTAGAACTTTGATAAAGTTAGACAAACTCTGTCTTTTAATTTGTTAAAATGTACATTAATATTTCGAATTATCTTCCGGCAAACTCTCCGCAGTCGTAGGGCGTAATCCATTAAAAGGAACTAACATACTACGAGCGGCCTTATCTCCTTGTGCAGGATAACCACATTAATTGTTCTGCATCTTTTAAGTCACGGAATGGATTCTGTTGTTGTACTATTAAATTTAGTTTAAAACAATTTTCACCCGCAAACCACGCAATTTTGGAGATTTTTTTTTTTTTTTTTTTTTGATGGCCCTTGAACTTGCATCCCGAAATTAAATCCTGTTATACTCGCCTATATTAATAAATAAATAAATAAAGGCCTTTTGAGTATTCTGCAACCATTTTCGAATTTACATAACATTTTATAATAACGTACAATCTTTTAAGACTAAATCAAGGAAATTAGTCAAAACACTTTAATATACGTTGCAGAAAGACTGTATATAACTACAAGTAATATAATTTTGCGCTCAAGTATAAATTTAAGAGCGACCCATAATAATAATAAAAAAAAAATGTACTTCCTAAGAAGAATAAAAAAATTAGGAAAATAAGAAAAAAATATACAAATTCGAACTGACAACCTTGAGCATGAGTCCGTGACCCTTACCCATCAATCTGTAGTTGTCAACTGAAATGAGGGGTTTGTATTTCTAACATTTACGGGGCGTCCATTAATTACGTGAGATGTTTTTTTAAAAATTTGGACCCCCCCTCCCCCTCACGTGAGATTTCCCTTATAATTTTTAAATAATTAAATTTATTTGATATGTTCATGTATTTTGCTTCATACCCACTAAATACCTAAAGCGTTACTGATGTCTTCTATGAAATACTTTTTTTTCTGTGAAAGAAGAGGAGAAAAATGATACTACGTTTAAGGTGCACTATAAGGAATTCAATTAAATTTAGTAAAAGTAAAAAAATAGGGTGTGACACCACCTTCCCTAATTCTTCACTCACTCCATGTGCTTCCTCTATTGCAATGCTTGGCACATGACGTCCATGTCTTTTGGTAGTATAAGAAGACAGTCATTAGACGTATCTACATCCCCTCGTGCAGCCACTCCGTCCTATCGTCCACGGCGCACAGGAGCTCCTCAGCCCGACGGCCGTCCACACGCGTTGGTCAAACCCTGACCACAGGTGCTGGCGGGGTTACATGCAGCTTGACATGCAGTGATTCCAATCGCCCTGGCAGGGAACTCCCCGAATGAAATCTGACACTTGAGCGGGGCTTTTTTCAAATCGGGGAATCCCGGGCATAGACAATATTAAAAAATGTTATAATCTGTACATTCTCTGAATTAAAAAGTTGACGCGAGATTTTCATTGACCCCCCCCCCCCTATTTTGAGCTTACGTAATTAATGGACTGGGGGGGGGGGGGGCGTTAGTCCCTGAAAATCCCATATACCTACTGTCCTCCCAATGAGATGGCCGCCCTGTTTTTGTGAGATCTGCGCATGTATGATCGATTAGTCTGGTCAGGCATTTCCGTCTGATTTTTTGACAGGACGCCGCCATGACGGTAATCGCTTGTTACTTTGCAAAAGAGCATTGTACTTATAAATAATATATATTTATTTATTTATTTATTTATTTATATAAATACTTATTGTTAGCAACTGGTATTGAAATAACGCTAAATAGTCGAGAGAAGTTTTAATTTGGCGTTATCAACATGTCTTTCTCAGTGAAAACAGACGCCATCGTCCATTGTGACAGGAAAACATAATTGATCAGCTACCGGAAGTGCTGCGCAGTTCAAACTTCCGCCGGCCAACTTTCATTTGGAGGACAAAATATATTGTTTGGGCTTCTGAACACGATGGTGAAGTCTGTTTGCCGATCCGACCTTCCATTCGGGAGTCGTTAGGGGTGGACAGACACGGACGGACAGGACAAACGCAATAGCTACCGATTTTGGTTGCCATCACAATAGCTCCCAAATGGGCCGCTAAAAACAGTACTTTTTAGCTATTAAACAAAATGTTTTAGTACATTTTTAATACTTTTATTTTTTTAACAAAATCAACCAAACTTTCAATAATATAAATTACAATAAATATATTTTCAAAAATTCTGTAGATAAACGAAGAATGGATAAAAATTTACTGTCCATTTCTAGCGATTTGATAACATTTACTTTTTTAAAGGTTTTAAAGAAAATTAAGTTTTTGAGTTGAATAAACTGACAAATAAAATGCATCTTTATAAATTTTCTGATTACAATTATTTTTTATTAACCAATAGTAACTGCTTAGTTCTACAATTTAATGACAACAAAATAGAACTTATATAAACAGTATATAAAAAAATAAACATATATAAATATTTAAGACAAATACATTTTTTTCTTATAAATGAATATGCATTTATATTATAAATTGGCCACTTAAAGTCAAATAGAAATACATTGCTCTGAACGTATGAAAATAAATACAATTCTAAGAGTGGGATAAAGAAAAATTAGTTGGATATAAAGATAAGTAATAGTACAAAGCCAAATAGTTTTCCTTATACGTTACTGAAAAAAAATATGTTTATACTGAAAAATTTGCACAGACAGAGAAGACTTTTTTTTTGTAACTTTGATGGGTGTTCTAAAATTGTTGCAATTCGTGAATCTGTTTTTCGTCTTGTGTGAATTCTGTTTATCTTGTTCCGATAAATTCAAGTCAAGCCAAATTGATGAGGACTAATAAGTTCAAAACAGTAATCTTCAAATCCATGCAAATCATCCGAAATCAATTTCAAGAGCACAAAGGTCTTATTTTTCTTCAATTTTAAAAGAAAGTTGAATACACCTCTTCAAAATCTTTATTAGCAATTAAACAATAACTAGACAGGTATTTTTTCTTCTTTATTCTGTAAATGAAGATCCCTGCCTGGATTTCTGAGAAAGTCTTAATTTTCTCGGTTTGTTTGTGTCAAATTTAGTGATGGAAATTTCTGTAGTGTAAGTCATGTATGAACATGTAGCATTGACATGACTTATTATTACATAGTAATTATCAATCTATATTATTAAAAGAACAGTTGATTTTTTTTTTCTGGCCCTAACTCCTCTGAAACCATAAGACACAGAAATACAAATAAGGTGGCAAACTTTAGGTATAGTATTGAGGATGCTCACATTTTCATTTTTATCTACTTGGGTCAACTGAAAGTACTGTAACTTACGATCAAACATAGGTCTTCCAGACACACTCACGGAGTTATCAGAAAGCGGTCACAGTCACGGGTGGTGAGAAAATTATCTCAGAATCTAAGATCACAGGTTTGCTAGTAAATAATAAAATACCAAGAATCTTAAAGTGAGACCAAGTTGTTTACTAAGTGATATCTTAGAACAGCTGCTCCGTGCTAATATATATTTCCTACAGCTGTTTCCCACTCCGCTTGGGGTCGTTGATGAGCAAGGCGTGCTTGCTCAATATTCGGATGTGGCTAGGGGTTTTATGGTCGGATGCCTTCCTGCCACCAACCCAGATCAGAGTGAAACCCAAAGATGCCATAGACGGCGAAAGATGTAGAAGTAGACAACACAGGAAAGAAAGCAAACATCCATGTCCTAAGCCGGGATTCGAACCCAGGTCCCGCCAAAACGGCTACACGGCAGACTGCTGCCTTATTCCGCTCGGCCGTGGCAGAACGGAGCTGCTTCACGCTAATCATTTGTATATTTAAGCTTTGCAGACTCCACTTTGACTTCTACGATAAATCTTTAACTCCTTTACCTCTTATGTGACCTGGAGTTTGCTATATTAGTGAAAGCGAAGTCAGTATTACCAAATTAATTTCTATATTTCAAATTACCAATTACAAATTTCAATTGCTTAAATGCAAATTTCTTAACCTAAATTAAGACAAGAAATGTAGAGCCTTGGAGTTTATTAGTGATCATGTGTAACTGACCAAATTATAATCAACAGTAATTTTGTCCTAAAAGAAATATACCTTATTGGTGACTATTAACTTAGTAATCATTTTATTACAAATGTAATATTTCCTTACAATGAAAAGAAGTTTAACATGCCCAATGATTCAAAGAAATAAGTAAACAAACGAAGGTACAACGTTACAAGATAGGATTTGCACTTCCGAGTCTGTCATCGGTGAAGTTTGACTGGCTGATGAGTCCTAAAAGGACGAAACGGTCCATCCCAGTCTCTTTCCTGGTAACAACTCAGGGTGCAAATTCTAGCTTGTAACCTTGTGCCTTTGTTTGTTAACTTATTCCCTGTAATATTTCCTTTTTATAATATACAGATATATAGGATTGGTTGCTATAGCATTTTAAAAACTTATATACTTTGATAAAATTACTTAGAAATTAAAGTTTTCATAATAAAATATTCTATAAGTTTTCATAACATATTCTTAAAATGTATGTATGTATGTACAGTGAAGATAGATAGAAATAAATATAAGAAAAACATAGTAATGAATACAAAACTAAATCCTTCTGTTCTGTAAGAGCAATGTAAATCTATTTACAATCAAATATTAAAAATAAAGTAATCCTAATAATTTTCTAATGCATTTCAAGTAAAGAAAAAGTAAAAATAAATACATATTTGGCATTTCACAAATAAACTGAAATCAAGATGATTGAGATTTTCTTATCTTTTTTTTTATAAACCAACTTGAGATTCACAAAAAAGAAAATTGCTTGGATTATTGTAGTGCTAATGTTACTGTGGGCGAAGTTATAGCGTACGAGAGACTGGGCTATTTCCTGCATCCTTGAAATGCCTCGTCCATGTTCCTTTCAATGATGTGGGAAATATCCAATCGTCTCGTTTGCAGTTTGGATTATTCTCTATAATTAAAATAAAACTAGCCATTGTTAGAAAACAGAAACCAATTTCAATTAAATGAATGTACTGCGTTTCATCAATATTTTAAAAACTGTAGGATGTTTTCTTCCATTATAAATAAATAAATGAAAATTTCCAAGAGATGCTGGTATTAAAAAAAGCAAATGCTAAAACTATTAATAAAAACATTTAGTACAACTGTTATTTCAATTTTGTAACTCTAATGGGTACGTTTCTTCTAGTTAAACAGGATTTCATATTAAAAATGATGCAACAAGATTTCCTAAGGGCAATGGTAAAGAAAAATTACAATTAAATCCAGTGATCAACATGGGAAAACAAATAGCTTGCCTGAAAACTGACCAAGAAAATTTGTAGAAGAGAGAATGTATAGATTGGAATATTGTCAACATAGCATCCCAAAATTTAGAAATATCAGTTTCAATTAAACTGTTTTCCCACCAATATGGAAAATCCTTTTTCAGACTTCCATCATTTCTTTTTAGTGTTTAATATTTTAACTATAAAATTTGCTTATTAATTCTTCCTGTGGATCATTTTATTCGTATGTATTAAATGTATATATAAATATAAATGTGATCTGATTCTAAGTTATTTTGTGGGGGAAAAACAAGCAGAAAACAAACTAATCTATGTAGTTTTTAACTATGTAATTAATGTGTGCAATTTTTTAAAAAAAAACTTCAATAAAAGTTAAAATCTTAATAAAAAAAAAATACAGGCATTAAAACAAAACTGATTGAGTGACCAGTTTCGATCACCTAACGGTGATCTTCCTCAAATGCTTTGGAGAGATCTAAGAGAAATCTTAGACTTAAAAAGGATTTTAAACTAATAATAATAATAAAAAAAACAATGATGTGGTTGAGTCGATAGTAGTGCGAGGTTGGTGGATGAAAACATCAGCCAATAGGGTTTCAAACATTTCATATATTTTTTTTTTATTTATTTATTTATTTAATGCATTAAGACACTGAGTCTTTCTTAAATTTGAGATCTGATCTCTTCCCATAGTTATGCTTCCAATTCGTTATAATGTCTTGATACTTGGTAAATCAACAATGCGTAAAACTACTTTCTATTAAACCACTGTAAAAATGAACAAATGAAAAAAGATTACAGCTACCATTCTATTGAGTTTCCCCAAGAATTCTACAACTAATCTATACAATCTTATCTTTCCTTGCCCTCTTATTCTTCATCCTTTGATGTTTCCAGCTACTTCCAATATCCTTATTCAACATCATGGATGGATGGATTTATCTAAGCAGTGGCTAAACTTCTTTGTAATCTATTCAGCTTTGGAAGATTAGCAATGAGAATTAAGGTTCCAGGACCACTGACAATTAACATCCCAAAACTTCATTCAATGTGGTCTACAAATATGTCCTTTATTCTCCAAAGACTTCAGCATCAAGTAAATATAATTACGAAGGAAGATTATAATGTTGGTAATGCCTTTTAATATGTATCAAACAGAAAGATTAGAACAAAAAACAGCAACTTTACAATTTAATCTTAAGTTCAATTTAATTTTTTCAGTTCAAGCTAAAAGTTTATTGTGAAAGCTATGTTATCACTCCCTTTACTACTATTTTGGATCTTACTACGAGGACATTCCTAACCATAACTTGTTTCCCGCAGTACTATTAACTTTCTGATAATCCAAATTGGTGGGAATTGCAAATGTTCAAGATTTAGAGGCACTGGTTTACTATAATCCCATTTCAAGCACTGGTTAAGTCTAATATTTTAACATCGGTTTCAATGAACGTATTTTTCACAGTCAGAAGCTAATTTTACTATTTATAACTAAAAAGCTATACAATAATGTTTTTTTTGCCTATATTTTTGGGTTTTACTTTAGCGTCTAAGACTAACTATCACACAGATTGAGTGTTGCATTGTGTGTGCTTTATTCCGTCCCCACTGAAATCAATATTTCGAGGTTTAATGTAGTGCACAACTGCATTTCATTAGAGCTTCTGATCATTGCACTATACAGGAAATACAACGTATTTGAAAATGAAATTACAATCTAATTGAAAAACTGAAACTTAATGTTTTTAGTTTTTTTTTTTTCAACAGTTCTTATATTAAAAACTCAATTAACAGTCATTTTTTTTCTTTTTTTTAATAAAAAAGACACCTTTAATTATGCCAAAGGAGAAAATGTATCGGCTGTGAGCAGAGCATTATGAAACAAAATTCCATTATTTTCAAGTAAATATTCTTTGAATATTGAAAATCCCAGTTGCTGAGTTTTTCAAGGAAGGTTCAGATACATAAAATTTAGCAGTTAAAAATTAGTTAAAAGAGATCTGCATGTTTCTATGTCCCAGAACTATCTTCATCAGTAAAACTCACAATCAAGATAGGAGTTAAGAGGTACACAGAGGTGTGTGTGTGTGTGTGTGTGTCTTTGCAAGGGGTTAGATATCTATGACCCAAAGTTATAGGGTGAAATGGAAGTTGGATAGCAAGTAACACACATTTGTCTGAAACTCCAGGAAAATACATTTGGTGGAGTATTGAGTGAACTCGAGGGCCCGTCCTCTAGCAGAATAACTCAGGAAAGAAAAAAAAAAACAATCCCCAGTGCTTACTAGGGATCAAACCTAGCTCCTCCAGGCTACAGGTAAGTACCTATACCATCTTGACAAGTTGAGCTCATTTTATATATATAAGTGCTCCAACAAAGGTTTACAGTTAAATTTTATATTTATGAACCTTCATTAATTTACAGTGAAAAAATACATAAGCTTTTTTTTTTTTTTAATAATTATAAACCAAAATATTTCAAGAAACTTCTTGGACAAGACAGGAACAGAAATAAACGAATACAAAAACTGGCTGTAAAGAGCCTGTCTAAAAGAACCCATTCCCCCCAAAAAACAAACATTCATTTGCAGGCATAATTTACATACATTTGTCTCGTAGGTGAAGTAATTTTGAAACTTTTCCACTGTAACTTCTTGAGATATAACTGACAGTCATTTCCAAAAAAAACCAAATGTTATTTATAATTTTTTTTTAGATGCTACATCTAACAATAAATATAAAAAGTGTATTTTATCTTGATGCAAAAACATTTCCCCATTTTTCAAAATCAATATACACATATTTCACATTAAAATTTAGTCTTTAGCAAGTCTTCTTTTAATTGAATGTTTCATCTCCACATTAAAATCGACTCTTAATATTGCAAAGGGGCTTTTATTCTGAAGAACTGATAATCACCAGATAAGAAACAAAACTAAAAGCCCCGAATTGCTGATCGTTAATACTTGAATTAACAATCGTTCCCAAATTAATAATCCTCAAGATATTATGTCAGATTTATAGTAAAAAGCAATTGTGTAGTCAATTCATTTATAATAACTAAATTAATGAAAATGGAAACCTCAATATCAAAAATAAAGAATAAAAAAAGTTCACTGATCAACTCTTGCAGAAAATAGTGTTCTCAAACAATTTTTAAATTTCACTTGAATCTTCTTAAAGTAAATTATTAGTTTAAAGGAATCCATAAATTAAAAATAGAATTATAACCTGCTTTGCTTTTCTATTTACAGTGGTTGTATATCAAGAAAGATGTTCTTTGTTTGTAAATTAAGTTTTTTTTAAGCAATTTTCAGTTCAGTTGGGATGTTTTATTCAGTTGAAATTCAGTAGTAGAAGTTATCCAATATCAAAATCACTGAATAATAAAAATAACGTGTTTTTCAATAATGCAAATCAATTAATTACAGATCTTGAAAGAGAGCTCTTTTAAAAATCAGATTAGTTCATTTTTATATTAGCTGAGCTAACATTACATCGTGTGTTAATTATGCATTATAATGGCAATCCTTTCACCTGAAATATAATAAAGCAGCATTTCTACATAAAAGCAAATGTTCTTTAAAACAATAAAGCATGAATATTTGAAATACTAAAAAACACTTTACATTTTAATAAGTTCCATATGATTTTAAGACTTTTTTAAAGTCAGGAAATATAGACATCCTAAACATGTTCAATTGTGGAAATATTCAATACCTTCCATTTCACAACGGAGCTATTTCTTACATCAGAAACTTTCAATTTCTTTTATGCTAAATATTTCTTTAAAGCGATGGCTTTTATTGCACACTGAGGATTCAAAACATTGTTTATAAGCATACATTTAAATAATTTCTTCTTCCTATGTTTTTAGGAATCCAATTTGCACATTTCTCCATAAAAATACAAAAAATGGAAGCTAAAATACAAAACATTATTATTATTATTACTACAATGTTGCAATAATTCACATTCATTTTTTTTTTAAGTGAGAAAATAAATAAATTGTTATTTAACACACAAATTATAGAAAAATTAATATCATTCTTCAAATAAATAATATCAAACTTTTTAGAAGATTCCTATAATGATTGTATCATCGTTTTTTTTTTCTATTCTTTTTTACATATCTTCAATGCGGGGACAGATCACAGGGGGGGGGGGGGCAGCAAATGTCTGTCTGGTTGTATAAGTTTGGAAGGTTTGGTTATCCTGAATTGCGATTTTAGAAATATAGTCACCCTAGGGAGAGGGGTGATAAAAACATGTTTGCGTCCCCCCCCCCCCCCCCCAAAATTACCTAGATCTGTTCCTGCTTCAATGTAAGCTTCATATTAATGTCATTATGGACAATATTTTGCATTTTTATTTAAAGCCATACAACACATTTTCTTTGGAATTGATAAAACAGGACTACGTAATAAATGACTGATCATCAGTGAGCATCTACAAATGTAAAAAGGAGTAAGTGTGAAGTCCTACATCTGCAGGACCACTCAATATTACGATGTCAACCATCATTAAATACAAAGGTTTAAATTACTCATAAGCACTCACTAAAAGTTTTCAATGCCATTTCACATTGCTTCGATAACACAAGAAATTGTATCACTTCCTTCGTATATTAAATATCCTCAAATAACATTTACAAATACTCTGTAAAGAGGGGATCTGGAGAAAACCGTCTGAGATTGCTGGATTAGAGTATAATATCAGATTCAGTATAATACTGTTTCAAAATAAAAAAAAAAAAAAAAAAAATAGTTACACAAAAATGTCAATGGACCACTTGAGGATAGGCGGGGCTTCTTAGTACCAAAATATCCCACCAGTCTACTTTTTGGCTTGTGGGATAAACAAAGCCATGTGCTTTGTTTTAACCCTAGTAGATATAGAGGCTGAACTAAAAGATTTGATTTAGATGCAACGATTGTAAGCCTTCCAAAATTTTCAGATTGGATGTAGAGTTGATTATCGCCTATTGAAGGAGATGACAGCAATATATTTTCAAAGAAGGATGTAATTTAATGAATCACTTGAGGATAGGCAGGGCTTCGTAGTTACAACATATCCCACCAGGCTACTGCTTCGCATGTGGGATAAACAAAGCCATGTGCTTTGTTTTAACCGGTTTAGATATAGAAGAAATATTATATTAAAGAAGGATATTCCAAGCGTTTTTATAGAATTATTACAATAAGGATCTGCACAGTACTGAACCATCAGTCTTGAAAGATCAAAAATGGACGATTTTTTAAGTAATTCACACAAAGTTATATGTTTGTTTATCCCACAAGCTCTCGCTGCATGTGGGATACACGTCATATGATAGGGGCGTAAACCTCAAGTGGTCCATTGTAGATTGTAAATCAAAAGATATACAATTAATAAAGGAGATTACATTACACAACTAAATAGGAGCTAAGGTAATACAAAACAAAATTAAGACCTACTGGTTTTGAGTAACCGCAGGCCTTAACTTTATTAAAACTTTACAAAATAATGTAAACCTCAAAAAGATTGAAGTCAACTTATGATTATCATTGTTAACAAAGAAAAGGACAAATGATACAAATATATTAATATCAATATGAGTTACATTCAATGAGGTTGTGAAAGAAAAAAAATAATCCAGCATGTCTGCTGCATTTTGTTTGTTTTCCAAGACGATCTGATAGGTACAACCCAAACATTTTTATATAGTGTTAGGATGTATGATGTTCAAACTGTTATGCTGAAGAAATTCCAAAAAGGATTTGTCAATATAAGTAATAGAATATATAAAAAAAAATAAAAAAATATTTATTCATTTATTTCCTCTGAAAGTAAAAAGCTAAATAACAATGTTTGTGACTAAAAAAAAAAAATAAAAAAAAATCGTAGTTTTCTGAACTGTTGACCAAAAGTTGACTTTAATATCATCAAAAGTATTTTTTGGCCTAAATAGTAAATATTTAACCAAGAAACCTTTTATATCTTAGGTAAGCCTTAGTTTAAACAAAAATCAATATTAAACTAAACTTCAAATACAAGCAATTTTATATACTATTGCTTCATACCCAACTATCTAAGGAACTGAACTGTTTCATGGCACCAGTGGCTAATACAGCCATCAGAACTTTCTTAGGTTTTCCTATTCTTTGTAACATAACAGTAAATTAGATAGAAATTATTGGCACACTGCAATGTATATATACATAATGTAAAAATAAATTTCATAGTATAATAATAATAAATTATATTAAAAATATCGTTTCTATTTAATTATGACACAAAGAATAAAATGCAGCAAATATAAATGAAGAGATGTTAATTCAAATTATCTCATTTTAGGTATTTTGAGGTTATGACTGTTTGAAGCTATTTACTTCGAAAACAATAAAATGAATTCAGAAACAATGGCTAATCTTAAACCTTAATTTTTTATTATCATGAATTCATAAATCTGAAAAAGTGAATATGTGACAATCTGCAGCATCATTTAAACAAAATGTGACCAAGCGTGTCAGGGAACAAAATAGGCTTCCTTTGATTAAGGTTGGCCGTTTTCTGATGGTACTTCCAGTTTGTGATCGCACAATCTCCTTATATTTGAGGAGATAAGTCAAATCAGGTTTGAAAGAATTGTAGTGAATAAAAAAAGTTGTGGACCTTCGCATTCTGATCATAAGAGTCTGTTGGATTTCTTAAATTTTGAATCCACTTGCAAGATTTTTTTTTTCCAAGGAAAAATAATTCGGCGACAAGAGCACAAGAACAGCCACAGAACTTTCAAATTTCTTTCTTTTTTTTATGGCTTATTTCTTGTTGACTGACAGAGCTAAACAGTTCTTATTCCTGACTGAAAAGATTATTTATGCAGAAATCTTGCAAACCATAAAACTGATGTTTAAAAATCGGCCATTACTTGCAAACAACTTCCAAAGCTTATGCAATAGTTCAAACACAAATGTAGTTCAATTTTCAATAACAATTAACTGAAATGCAATAAATAAAAATAAAATGTCCTCCTCTATGAAATTTGGATCAAAGAAACTGCAAATGGCACAAATAGTAAGATGAGATGAGATAATATTAATTACGACTCTTCAGAAACTGCAAATCAATAATAATATAAATGAAAGAAACAAAAAGCCCTCAATATCTTTTCTAAACTACATTCGAATTTGAAATATCTACTTTGAACAAAACAGCCCTGTCAAGAAGTTGATTTTTATTTCTCTCCCCCCCCCCCCCCCCAACATAAATAAAAAAATTTATTCTTTATACTTATTTCGCTCATTATCTGGGTATGTGGAGACAGTCTACTTAATTGTTTCATAATGTTATACAATCTTTAATGCGTTAATGTAAATCTTTTTCATTATCAATGACAATCTACTACAATGTATTTGGTTTTGTTTCCAAAGCGTTTTTATCGACAAATGGGTCGATAATTAATGACTTTTTTTTAAACTTCATTTGTCCACAATGTTTCGCTCAAACTTGTCTGAAATAATGGACACAATAGATGTGAATGCATTTCTTTTTTTCACAGACTATATCAAATTAAGACAAATTTGTTTTCCTCCCACTCAGGACAAAGACCTGTGGAAATGCACAGAATTTTAGTCTGTGTTGGTGATGGTTTATGCCTAACTTTTTTTTACCCTCCATCTTTCTTTCCTTAAATAGTAAATCCAAAACATAATACCAAACATAAGTTGCAAATTTGTTTCCCTTTTATCAAGTTTCTATATTCGCTACATGACAGATTGAAGTTTTAAATTAAGAAGAAATGATAACGATTATCTACGTGAACAACAGAAATAACATGTTACCTTGTAATCTTATATTATAAAAGTGTTATTCTGTCTGTCACAAGACTTTCCGTTTTTCCAATTTTGTGACCAAACTATAACAGATAGATTGGTCATGCAAATGGATAAAATGTAGATCTTTTTAAGACATGCAAATGGATAAAATGTAGATCTTTTTAAGACAAACAAAATGCTACAAAAATCTTTCGAAAAAAGTTTTTGGTTTCCAAGATGGCGCCTTTTAAAGGGTCAAATTTTGACTTTTTCTCAATTTAAACGAAAAGTATAAAGTTGGAAGAGAACATTATATTGAGAAAATGTTGGTATTTGAAAGTTCTATCGAACGAGATATCAGTCATTCACAAACGATTCTGCGTTTGCAAGATACATGCAAAAATGTGTGGCGCAACCCCAGGTGTGTGGCGCCAACCTGCAATACACCTGAGTTATCTGGAGAAGACCACAACGGGCTGGGAAGTCGTGTATTCTTCGATCTCCATATTAATTTGCTAAATAAATAAAGGTTTTTTTTTAATGCTATACATGCAAGGGTTCCGGAGCGAGCGACGGTACCTGTCTGGTACTACAATAAAAGATCTATCGGAATCTTTACCAATGAAGGAGTTTGGACTAATACTGGGAGTTTTTGTCTTTAAAGTCTTGGTTGGAAATGAATTTCCAGACATTTCTACAAAAATAATTCATAACATTCCCACCTTGCTGCTACAGTCTTCTCATGCTGTTGGCCACAATCTTTTCACATTTGCAAACCACAAGTTTTGAATATAGTTTCTTCTGTAATATTTTTCTTCCTCCATCTTACTAAAAAGCTGTGCTGCCACATGAAAATACTGCAGGGGCTTTAGCAAGGTGGGAATTCCATGAATTAGTTTTTGCAAAAATATCTGAAAATTCTTTTCCTACCAAGACTTAAAAACACCGGTATTAATCCAAACTCCTTTAGTAGATAAGTCTGCGATAGATTTTTTACTGTGGGAATACAAATCTTTTCTATTGTTCATGTAGATAATTATCTAGTCTTAATTCAAAACTTTAGTCTTAGCAGGTTGTAGAATGGGAGAGTAAAGTGATAAAATGGGACAATAAAAGACTCTGGAAATTCACAAATTCTGTTTGATATTATGTTTTTCTGATTTACTAACTGTATTTACACAAATTACTTGAATCAATGCTCTTGTTAACAAAGAAAAAAAAGCAAGATAATTTTTTCCATCAGGACTTATCCTTAACTTCCTTCCTTCCTTAATCAAACACAACAATAATAAAGGAAAACAATGATACAGAAAAACAAAGGAACACACTGTGCTGTATAAGATTGTAAAAATTACTTCTAGCTGCAATTGGTCAACAATGGGAAAAGCAGCAAAACAGCACAGAAAAACTAAGCACCTACATTAGCCATGTCAAACTGACTAGATTTACTGTCATATAAATGCATTTAAATAAATGTAGTACTGAAATTAATGTTGAAAAAATGCACGTTAAATCTTGTTGTTGTACAGTCGGACCTCTATTTAACGAAGTCGCTAAATCCCGAAAAAAAGTTCGTTATATGGAAAATTCGTTAAATAGAAATTCACCTTTTAAAATTACTTTAAACTACATAAAACAGATTTAAAATACATAAACAATAAATATTATTAATAAAAGTAATGATTTTAATGACATAAAGCATGCATTACCACATGCGAACTTAAATTTTACTAATAAAGTCTGTTAATTTCGTCTGAGTTTCTTTTTGAAAAAGTGTTTTCACTCATAGTACATCTCGCATCTTTGCAATGCACCCAAAACCCCTTCAGTATTTTCTTTAAATTGTAATCCGCGTCTGATTGTTTCAAATGATCATACGAAGGTTTTTGATTCTGCATCATGATCATTTCCATTTTCATCATCTTCATCATATTTCATTGCTGTATTGTTTTTATTTTTCACACTGTCCAAAATATCTCATTCAGTTAGTGTTTCCGAGGTCTCAACTTCAAAATCACGTGAAAGATAATCATCAATCAGCACATCATCGTCAATTTCTTCTTTTTCCCTCAGCTGTATTCACATTTCTTTCATTTCCTCTAAGGGAATATTAATAATAAAAACATTTCAGGAAAGAAAAAAAAATAGATACCACGAAAAAGTTCGTTAAATAGAAAATGCACTTCGCTATTTGGAGGTTATTTTACAAAGAAATTAGCAAAATGTTCTTGGTTCCAAAGAAAAGTTCGCAAAATAGAGGTCCAACTGTATATATGTGTCAAAGATCACCAGACCATATTGCTAAACATTATAATGATGAGATTAAAAAAGCAGTTCCTGGAAAAGGATGAATAAATTCTGACGATTTCAGTGTGAAAGAATACTATCAACAAAGAACGACACCAACAGAGAGAATAGCGAAACATTTTAACACAGTAGAAGTTTAGCAAAAGTGATCAACTTCTGTCCCTTTGTTGACATGTTGCTTTGTTGTACTATTTTACATGCACTGAAACTGTCCGATTTTATTCATTGTGACAATCCAATAAGCATGTTAATTCTCTCCATTTACAACTTGTAAATGTATGTTACACTTTCTGTTGCAAAACAAACTATTACCTTGTTTTCCCTTATAAACTCCAATACAAAGATAGAAAACCATCAGGTAATCATCACTTCAAAGAAGTATCTTAAACTATACTTCACAACAATTGGCTAGAAGTGAGCAAAAAAGGGATTTACAATAATAAGGCTAAATACAACAAACAAGTTGTAATATAACAAATTATAATTTTGTATTCAAATTACTTGTTTGGTTGCATGGCTCCACACCAGTCAAATGGCTCTTCAACAAATCTGGCTCTTGTAGTTGAAATGCAGAAGTCTTGAGTTTTCTCTTGATGATGATTCGAAATAACCATTCATCTAACAGGTTCGTGCAGATATAACAGCAAAATTATATTGTAAAAGGACAAGCATTATAATGACGACTCGACATTTTATTCCACCATTCGTGGATTGAAACTATTATTTCATCTTGGCAGAACTTATTAGGAACTATGGTTTAGAGATTCGATTAATGAGAAAGTGAGCTTTAAAACAAAAAAAAAATAAACATTTTCCTCTTACATTTTAAAACTCATATGGCATTTTTTTCTTCTTCATTACACCTCTCTTAGTATATGGCAAAAATGGGGAGAGTTGGATTATAATAATACTAAAAAGAAAACGACTTCATTCCAATTCATGTCACCGCTTTTCTTTAAAGAATTTCCATTTTAACGTAGAGACGAAATGGTCTCTAAGTTTCAGCTTAAAGTCTTCGTACCAAGTGACGGTGTTACGCCGCCGCCGAATCTTTTCAGCTGGGGACAGAAGGGCTTCCTTCTGCAAGATTCCTGGCAGTTCGCTCCAGTCGCTCAGGTAAATGATCGGAGCCTCAAATGTCTTCAGCAGGCGCAGAGGGGCTCGAGTGGAGACTATGCTGCCTCTATAAGTTGCGCCATCGCCGCAACTCCCTGGAGTTTCTATGTCTTCCACAACAGGAACGGAGCCAACAGACATGGCTTCGTAGATGCGATAGCATTCAGTGTTTTTCCCAACTGGGCTCAAAGTCAAATCGCTGAGGGTCAAAGCAGAGACATAGGCTTCCATGCTTTCTTTGGTTTCGTTTGGCAGCCATCTATTCAAACAAAATTAATAAAAATATTGATAATCTTTCTAAAAATCAACAACAAATATATAGGTGCCTACATAAACAATTACAGATATACATTTCCATGAAGCAAGTATAAAATATACAAGTTAAATTTACAATTATTTTCAAGCATTAAGATATTTCCTTATAAGAATTAAGTCTCTACAATAGCATAAGCAGGAAATTTCTTTTTATTTTGCTGCTTTACTGAGAGTTTAAAAACCCTTTCTTAAGGTTTCTGTTGCAATCTATGAAGCAACCATTGAAACTTACTTTGTAGGTTTTTCTTGAATGTAGTTTCTTTTTACCGAATCTTAATATTAAAGAATGAATCAGAAATAATGAGAATACAAAAATTAATTTAGAGAATAATATTTTTCATCTAATATTTAGATCAAGATAAATAATACATCGTTGGTAAAAATTTTCTAGACATTTCCACATAAGAATCGAGTCAATTGCTTTTAAGGTCTGCAACTGCAAACTGAAAAATTAATTTTCGCTAAATGCCTTTTCAAGTATAACTGCAAATGACATCATAACAGCCACAATGAAAAGCATCTCTCTTCAAGATTCCTTTTCATCAATTCTATTGTTAATACAACAGAAATGCAAGTTGGATTGAGTTTCTTCCAAGAATTAGAATTTATTTATAAACATCAGGATCAGAAATGTTTATTCTTCACCAGTTGAAAATGAATATCTCTTTGTTTAAACTCAACTTATTAACAGTCACCACTCCATAATACATAAACCTGTTTCTCATCTTCATCGACTTGATAAGAACTAACACTAAATGCTATTTTTTTTTAATTTCTCAGAACTCCTTTCTTTCACATGATGTTTAATGAATATTAATCAAATGTGTCAGTCAAATCACTGCAAATATATATATAAAAAAATGGCATTTTTTTTATTAAAGTTCATACACATTCTACAATAAACAGAAATGTTTTATATGGTCTTTGCAAAAACTGCTCAAATTAATTAATACAACATCCAGTCACTATCGCTCAAAATTAACTTCTTTTGTTAATATCGAAAGGATTTTGACATTTTCACTTACTGACTGAAAATTATCAGTTTTGTGCAACATGTACCCAGAGATACATATTGGCAATAGCAGTGATGTTATGATTTTCATTTTAATAGAATTATGTTGACAGATAGAACTACCAGTTGATTGATTTTATTAGGGCTGTTGTAATATCAACAAGCATAAGAATTGAAACTTAAATTTGTAGCCAGACAAGCTTTGTAGTGCCAGTCGAAAATTAACACAAAGTTTTGAGATAGCTATTGGTCTACATAAGAATGACGACTGCATGTAACAATGTTTTGTATCAACTATTTTACATTCTTAAGCAGCAACTTCAAAATTAATGCTACAGTCACCAACATATTTTGAAATTGTCACTGCAGGGAATAACAAAAAAAAAGTAACAATTACATATTTAATTGTCCAAAAATACCTAGAAAAACATTTTTGATGTTTAAGCAAATATCAATAATGAAATTTAAAATAATAAAAAAAAAAAATATGTTGCACAGCAGTATTAAGGATTTGTTAAAATCCTTCAACGATTTCTTCAGAGGCTGAAATTTTGTAAATCCAGTTAGCAGAATTGTTGTATAAAATTAAGATTACTCAAAAGTTTTTAAAATTTGAATGTGTAATGTTTTCTTGAGTTCATTAACAATTTTTGCACAAATTCAAAGCTTTTAAAATTAAGAAAAAGGAATATTACTCTGATCTTGTTTTTATTAGACACTGCTTTATAAAACCACTGCTTTCTAAGACTGACATCATCTTCTCTCTTGAGGAATTGGTATAAACGGTTCCTAGGAAATTGCACATATACGGCCGTGGCTCCTCTAGATCAAGATGCCGTAAATCTATTCTGGGAAAATTGCGATACCTAAAAGCAGAAGAATCAGATTAGGAAAGGATTTTGAAATACAATTACCTTTAATAAAAATTAATAATAATCGGTAATTTTAATATTACTTAATCTGTCAGCATTAAATCTGTTAGGATCATAATTATACTGAATCAATTACTATAAGGAAAAAGAAAAACTGATTTCAAATTATATATGAAACCATCGCAATCCCATACATGTCTCATTTTTGGTCACTTCCTGTGAGACAAATGTCTCACAGGAAGTGATCATAGACCAAAATCACATTTTTCTCTCTCCACCTCTTTAAGTCAAAAGTTTTTCAATCGCTCATTTCCGAATAACTTAAGAGCTTGGGCTGTAGGAGGGGTGGCAGACAGACAGAACTTTCTTAAAACCCCCCCCCCCCCCATTGTACAGTATGTATGGTATCACTAAAAAGTGATATGAATATTAAATACTTGACAGTTCAAATTTCATGCAGCTAAGAAATAAGGTAAATTTATCCGAACAATTACATATTTACTAATTATGAAAAATGAATTAAAAATGGACATATAGGCACATCATGAGTTACCGTCAATGGCACATAACGGCTGTTTTGTGCTTATCAGCATTCATCAGTCAAAGTTAATGACTAGCTGAAACAATCTATAGGTTAAAAATAAAAACAGCTCAGTCATGCCAGGAGTAACCAAAACACAACCACAGAGCAATAATAAGGAAAATTATTGTAGCCACTACAGCTTCAAATTTTGTCAAGATATGCATATGTGACAAAATACCAACTAATTAAAGGATAAAAATCAACAAAGCAGCCTTCACATCCAGGTTTTTCAATTGCCCTCTCCCGTTATCTTTGTATGATCAACCATTAATCAATTATTTTACTGAAATGGTGGAAGAGAAGCCTTTTCCATTTCAGATATCAAAACTAAAACTAATAATAAAGATATAATTCAGGATGAAATTGTATATTAAAAAGGTTTTGTTTAGTTTAAGAATCGCAAAATAATAGTAATAATGCTTACATGGCTACTCCAAGAGGCCACTGAAAGAAGTAATTGTTGTCAATGAGTGGGGTGTCGTAAATGATAAAAGTGAAATTAATGATGCCACCATTGGATTCCATATAAGGAAGAAGCCATTCGTTTTCACACTGTTCATTTCCTAAAATTAACACAGTCACTCCTTTTAAATTTCGGAAAGAAGCCAGGAAATCCAACCAAAATTTCGAGAACTCCACCTTCTCCTCACTGCGACCGTTTAGGGTCAAAACCAAAAA
Organism: Thereuonema tuberculata; assembly: GCA_023159025.1. Lineage (NCBI taxonomy): Eukaryota > Metazoa > Arthropoda > Chilopoda > Scutigeromorpha > Scutigeridae > Thereuonema > Thereuonema tuberculata. The sequence continues at coordinate 90,713 of JAFIDM010123958.1, read as the reverse complement.
CTCAACTGAGGATGGAACTTTGCTTGGAATGACTCCTGGGCCAGTACGAAACCTGAAATGTAATAGAGAACAAAATTAAATTTTAATATTTAAAAACAGTAAGGATGGCATTTCAATTGCATATTACTCAACTACTGAAAAACCTGAGAAAAGAAATAATTATTTTTCTTTATGTAGACACGGGGCCAACAGTTCGACTTGTCTGCAAGTTGGAGAATCCAAGTTCAAGCCCTGACGCAGGTCAACCAAATCTGTCAAAGAGGTACAGGGTTCGTTATCTGAAGTAAGACTGTGTCAGATGGATATTTTCTTAAGTGCTTCTTCTTAATGATGATTTCTTAAATATAGTAGCCTTAGAAAGAATGTTGTCACTACTTGTAAATTAGAAGCTGAAAAAAGTTTATTCATTTATCAAACCTCTGCTTCTGTTCAAATTTTATCTTTAAAAAACTTTTCAAAGACTTAAAATTTCCATCTGTTACAGGCTGTAATAATCAAATTCCTTGACTCAAATTTTACCAAATCACAGATTTTCATTAAATTAAATTCATTTTAATGAATAAAACTTCATTCATACTAAAAAGGAAATATCCTGATAATTTCAGATAAGAACATATTGTAATAGATCTAAAAAGAACCAATAACTAATAAAGCATTGCAAGATAAACACTGATCAGTACAATGACACAATAGAATCAAAATGTAAATTAGGTATCGCAACTCATGAAATAAATAAATGCAACTTCACAATTTCTTCACTTTATCCACACAATATTTCAATCAGTAAATTACTCTTCCTCAGATATAAGAGGTGGAAAATAAATTTCTGCTTACCTCTACATACAGAATCTGTTCATAAATATTCAAAAGAACATTTTTAACTGTATAATATTTGCCGTTCCAGCATGGCCGAGCGGTCTCGACGGCGGTCTGCCATGAGGCCGATGTGCTGGAACCTGGGTTCGAATCCCGGCGTAGTCATGGATGTTTCTATCTCCGTCTGTGTTTCATTCGTTTCTGCGGGTATAGCTTGAGCTGCCTGCTATGGCATACCCTGGGCAACATTTCATCACCTAAATGCTCACATTTCTCATCCTTTGTTGAGGCCAATAGTTTCAATTCTAAGAGCCCGGGCGTTGGCCAAAAAAAAAAAACTGTATAACAAAGATCAAATCCGAAGTTATACAACAACTTATATAATGTAATTTAGTCTATTAAATTCCTAAGATAACAATAATCTATTAAACTAAGAAAACCTAAATAAAACAGCGATTCATAACAGAGAGGTTTTCTTAGTTTAATATGTTAACTGTTTGGAATGTAACAGACTAAATTACACTGTATAAATCATTGTATAAGTTGTTGTATAACTTTGGACTTGATCTTTGTTATACAGTTTTGTTATATGTTCTTTTGAATATTTATTAACGGATTCTGTGTACAGAGGTAAGGAGAAATTTTCCACCTCTTACACTGGAGGAAGATCAGTAATTTACTTATCGAAATACTGAGATGAATAAAGTGAAGAAGGCATTAGGAAAATGTAAATTATATTTTAAAATAAACTCTTACTTGAATTTAATGTTGTCAAGTTTTTTAAATCCATAACTCCATATTCCGTTCATCTTCTTTTCCACTTTTCCTCCTAATACGTGCTCCCACAAATACAGCCCTAAAAAAAAAAAAAACAGACTTAGGAATTAATTTTAAATTATGAAATGAAGACAGATTATTTCCCAACAGAAAAATAAAAACATTGTGCTGTTCATAAAGGCTTCCAAGGAAATGAAAGGAAAATATTAATGAAAGGTAAGATCAAATTTCTATTCCGTATTATTTCATCCTTGCTGACAATTTTGTTTTTGTTTTCTTCTCTGCAACAATAAAAGTGGAATGTTTCTTGATCTGACCTGCATCATTCTCCTCTGTTGGGAATGGTGAAATAAGGAACAGAATCAAAAGTCAAACTACTGATTACATCATATGCACAAAAAAACGACATTCCTATTACATAATTTTTTTAATAGTCGAAACCTTGATTTTAACTCTTCATCACAGACTACCAATCTAATGTGTAAAAATCCCTGAAATCCTATCTATTTCTTAAACCTATAATATTATTTCTATGATATCCTATCTTCTATCTACTGAGCTGCCTAAATTTGTTAGCCAAACAAATCTATAGAGTACTTATGGCTTACTCTTAAGCAGTTCAGAGCTGTAATCAGACAGATAGAACCTAACACTCTTATTCTGGTGCTGCTTTTCTGAATAATTCTTTATTATTTTAACCTTAACCTATCAAACCTTGGGTTTGTACCCACTAAACACATTAAGGTCAAGAATAAACACGCATCATAATACTCAAGGTTTACTTTTTTTTAGGAATCAAGATTTGCTCGTTGACTGCAATTTAAATTTGTGCGAACTGCACCTTTTTAAATTTTATCTTTTCAAATGTCAATCAGTCCAATTGATTGATAAGGGAGCTGCAAAAGGCCTCCCAAAGCTCTGAACTCACGTAATGTATTTTAAAATTTTTATTATATATTTTAAACCAACTTGTGTGTTTGCAGATTCATTTATTCGTGCATTACTATTTTTAAGTACATGTGAAACATCTTTTAAATTTAAATTAAGGCAATAAACTGGAGAAGATCTCTGCTACAGACTAAAGTCAACAACCTACCTACTATTCATTCATCAATTTCAAACGCAGAGTGGAAGACGAATATGGAATTACTAACAACTAAAACATTGTCTGGTTAGTTTATGAAATCCTCTTTTTTTTCTCCAATGACTTTCAGACATTAGAACAGATAATCTTACAGCAAATGTTTCTTTAAGAGTGCCAGACAAGATGATGAATTGCACAATAAACACCCAACAAAGCCTACATCTTGACTTCCACTCAGCAGCAAGATGAATTGCAGTTACCTTTTTTCTGTTTGTACACATGCTTTTTTTGAAATGTAGATGGAAGACAGCAACGTCATCAAAAACCATTTGCAGGCTATTTAAATTAAATCTTTTTCATTGGCTAAAACTTCAGAAAGATTGTTCAACTAACAATTTTTTCATCTATCAATGCACTGCAATTACTGTATGCATACATAACTGAGAATAACACAATGAGATGCCAATGTAAGTAACTGCCCTACAACGTTTACCTAAATTCTATGAGCTATATCGCTACACTCAGTTGCCATCATAATCACGAGTAAACAAAATATAAGTTAAACATTTTAATATCAATTTATTCACAAAGAGATTGGTGAAGACAATCTAATGAGATGTATGCAAGTAGTATTAATGTGATGCATGGATGGCAGAGTACAAGCCATATGCAAAGAGTATATTGTAAATCTGGGATATGACTATCTATTACATATGGTAAGTGTTCATATTTTCCTTTTGTGCACGATATCTTCCCAGTGATGATGCAGCAAAACTTAGAAAAGTCATGTGCGAGTTTGCTTTTTATTGTATTGTCACCTAGAAAATTTGTTAACTACAAATTTTCATAAATGGATAAATGATAATTTCTATATCATTTCGGTTCCATTCCCCTACTTCGCTTTTTATACTCTTCCATTACATCACATCCTCTGTATTCATTATATTTGGGAGAGAATTAAACATTGGCAGGCCTAGTAGAAAGTCATGTGGTGGGCTGTAAACCATGAAAATAAGGTCATGCCAGCCAATCTATACCACTTAGAAGTATTTTCTGAGTTGATCTAAGAGAGTAAATGACTTACACAACTCCAGAATGGTCACAACAAAAATGCACAGGAAAGTGCCCCCCCCCCCCCCCAAAGTTTGGAAAAATAATCAGTTACAATCCTGAACATTTTTAGCCTCTCTTACTGCCTAAATTTGCCCCCTTGTGATTTAAGAATTTATCTAAAAGCAAGGAGTATTGAATGGAATTGATTCTTGACTATACAGGGTGGACCAATTAAATTGTTACAGCTAAATATTTCCGAAACGGTACGTGATAGAAAACAAATGTTTCAAGCAACTCCATTTATTTTCGAGGGGGACAGTTGATGGTGTTAGTTTTAATTGGAACAGTTCATTGCTGACGCGGGGGTGGACGGTAACTTCACAATTTTCAATGGAAAGGGTGGTGAAGTAATATATCATTGGAAAGCCTATAAAAATTCATGTTGAATGGCAATTTGGTGTTTGAAATTCCGACAAATAGAACATGAGATATTGTCAATTGAAATTCCAGAATGGTGGATAGGGCGACGTTACGTCGGTTGTAATTTAACGATACTCGTAATTATCCATGGATGGGTGGACCATGTACATGTTGCTGTGGTGACATACTGTACATGTCTGTAGGGGCAGTGTTCGATGAACAGGTGTCCAGCAACAGGTATTACACGTGAAATGGGACAACACAGTGATTGTGGTGTGTCTGTTACTGGTGGGGACAGGGAGGGAACGTTACACAGGATGATGGAACGGTCATGTCACCTATCATAAATGTAACATTGGCAGTGTCAGTGGTTGGTGATGTACTTTGCAACGAAATAAACAACTGTCATATCAACAACTATGTACTTTATTGTAACCTTGCAGAGAGGTTTGAACAGTAACAACAGTAATACAGAGGACGACAATCAGTAATCATACGTCTGCAAACTACATTTATCTTCAAACATCCAAAAACCACATGAAGGTTATCGTAATAAATGCTCAAAGTGATGTCTGTCTACTTCAATGCACTTTGCAAGCCTTGGCAGAAACGATTGCTGAGTACGTAAAAGCATAGTGCTATCAATATTTGCACAAGCAATGCGTATCCGCTCCTTCATATTGTCTGGAGTCGTTGGTTTATCAATATAAACTTTCTGCTTGAGGTAACCCCACAAAAAAATATCTGCCAATGTAAGGTCTGGAGATCGCGCAGGCCAATGTATTGGGCCTCCACGCCCTATCCAACGGCCATGATACTGTTGATTCAACACTTCACGAGTCGTACGGGCATAATGCACAGGGCAGCCATCATGCTGAAACCACATTGTCCGTCGTTCCTGTAATGGCACGTCTTCCAATAGTAAGGGTAACTCCTCAACCAAAAACTGTGTGTACATTCGTCCTGTTAAATGGTCATCAAAAAAATAAGGTCCAATTATCCTATCAGCCACACCATACATTCACAGACCAACGGCGTTGATGCTCCACTTCCCGCAACCAATGCGGATTTTCGACAGCCCAATAATGCATGTTATGTCGATTGACTTCGCCGTAATTGGAGAAAGACGATTCATCTGAAAATAGTACAGTCAGGAAAAAGTTATTATGTTGCAGTTTGTCCTGAGCCCATCGACAGAATGTCATCCTGTGCATGAAATCATTCCCATGTAGTGCTCGATGTAATGAGATATGATATGGGTGAAAGTGATATCGTTTCAATATTCGTAAAATACTACTTTTTGACATCCCCGCATCGTCAGCCAATGTTCGACTACTCACATGGGGATCGTTATGCACTGCAGCCAACACCACAATTTCGTGATCTTCGGTAGTGGCTGTTCTTTTGCGAGCATGTTTCTTTGGCTGTACACTACCGTCTTCGGAAAACTGCTTTATAATTCGAGAAAACGACATCTTGGAAGGGGTTCTTCTGTTGGGAAACTTTTCGGCGTACAGATTCCTTGCCTGTTGTAAATTGCGTCTCGCTTCCCCGTACAGGAAGATCATTTCAATTTTCTCGTCCACAGTATGACGTTCCATGTTGTTAACACATCGATTGCAAGGACTGTTCTGTCACTGCCACTGCACGACGCAACAATGCGGACGCACTTTTCATTCCAGCACGCGGAATAGTGCTATTGTTGCAGAGAAGGTAGTAATATTCGTCTGATTCCACGAGTCCACCATTTGTCAATTACGTCTTTCATTACAACATTCTGGACTTTCAATGAGCTATATCTCATGATCTACTTGTCGGAATTTCAAAAACCACATTGCCATTCAACATGAATTTTTATAGGCTTTCCAATGATATATTACTTCACCACCCTTTCCATTGAAAATTGTGAAGTTACGGTCCACCCCCGCGTCAGTAATGAACTGTTCCAATTAAAACTAACACCATCAACTGTCCCCCTCGAAAATAAATGGAGTTGCTTGAAACATTTGTTTTCTATCACATACCGTTTCGGAAATATTTAGCTGTAACAATTTAATTGGTCCACCCTGTATAAATGCGACTCAACTGCTGTAATGCTTTAAAAAGGTTGTTTTGGTTATTATTGGTTAGAGATGATGTTTATCTCAAATAAAACTTGTTGCTACAAAATTATCAGTATACCTCTTTTATCCAATTTATTCACTACTTACTAAATTATTCCTGTTAAAAATCATTGGAAAATATAAGATAATTAATCCATAAAAATTAATTCCCAACAACTTACCTACTGCGGATTTGCCCCATACCTCTACGTTATGTTCAGAGGCACCACCAGAAACCTTTTGGAAGGTTTTACCAAAATCTAATGAATGATTACTCCACCATTTCAATTTTGGTTTTTCGGAAGAAGACATCGAACCCTTGGCTCGTTTATTTTCCTTTTCCAACTCTTCTCCCCACGGATTCCATTCTTCTTCCCCTGTAACAGAATCAACCTACGATTAGCCAAATGGAACACTAAATGATGTCAAGAAATACAGAAGTCTAAAAACAATATGGCTCATTCCATGTCAAGTGATCCATCAAAAAAGCCTGTACCTCTTGGATTTTTTTTCTTCTTCAAATTTGAATGACTTAATCAGAGATAGTAAAAAATCCAAATTTTTAGATTTTTAGCTGCAGCAGTTTTTAAATAATGGCCCTCCAAAATCTCCTCAAAATTGGAATTTTTCACTGATATGGCATTACAAAATAAATGATTATTTGAGCTACAAGTGAGATACAAGGTTGGGAAAAATATCATTCCGTAGCTTATTTTATAAGCTTTCCAATGATATATAACGTGACTAGTTTTGGACACTTAAATTTCAAGGTCATGCCATAAAATGTTTGACCATGAATTTCTCAAAAAACTAATTTTGAAAAATTTTGAAAAAATATCACTTAAACTTCTATATTTTGGCATCATTTGTGGAGTGTTTCATTATGGGATCGCAGTGGGATCATATTTTATTCAATTTTAGAAAAGTACTATGCAAAGGAAAAAAAAACATCCATTTAAAAACAAAATCGTAAATTTATTTCACAATTGTTTTATTCCTTTGGACAAGGCCAACTATTTATAGTTTGCTATTGTGCTGTTATATAAACATGTTAAAATAAGTTGAATATGTTAACATAGTGGGGAGAGAGGTTGGCTAAGGTTGAGTTAGGTAACTCAGGAAAGTTAGAAAATCCTTAAAATGAACTCCTAATTTATTGAAAAGGTACAAATAATTGCACATTTACACAAGTTTGCATTGTTGTAATCTCTTCTTCTGTGTTAACAATTTCATCCTTGCAAGGTAATTTTGAAGAGTTGCTATTGCTAAGTCCATCTCTTCCATTCAAAAACAGTAAGTGCATGTGGTTGCACAAAGGTCAGGATTTAGCAGACAGACACTGTCACTTCTTCAAAGTCCTATGGGTATGTAAAAGATGGAGCAGGAATTTTAATTTCATCATTAACAGTTGTTTTGTTCTTAGCTAAGCCATCATTTATTGCTGTACTCGCATGTTACATATCCTTTCCCTTCTGCTAGTGTACGCATCTGTTTAAAACCTTCTGACAAAAAATTTCTAATAATTGCTCACCCTTTGAAAATACCTTTGATAATATCTCTATCTGACAAAGGGAGAAAACTGAAACTTCTGATGCCTGGTATTGGTTCTGCAATCAGAAATTGTCCTATAAGTAGTTTCTCTTTTTCTTTGCGTTGTACTTTTTCCTGAAACATTTTTATTTCACTCATTTTCTTATCACAGTACGATGAACTGTGCAATCTTTTCTTAACTAAAGGTGACTCTTGAAGAGTGCCTAAGTCTTATTGAGGTTTTCTAAGATAACACATCTAAATCTACAAAGTCTTTATCTTCATGAGAAGGGCCTGGCATCATAACACTTGCTACTAACACTGAGCTGTCTTCTGCCTCCATTTTATTTTTCATCAACTATCACAAATTTTCAAATCCTCTTCAATCATGTCTGATACATTACACATCCATTTTGTAACAGGCCTGAGACTTCTACTAACACTTTGATGTCTTTCTTTGAAGGATTACAACAGAAAAGCCTTGCATTTTTACTGTACTTTTTCAGTCGCAAATATATATGCACTCGCAAAACATCTACTATATGAATATTAACTGGTTCATAAAGAAGTTAATAACACAATGAAGCAAGCACAAAAAACCTTAGTTCAGCCTTCACATTCAATCCAGGAAAGTCAAGGCACAACTGAGTGGTTATTGAATCCTCACTCTTAAAACAGTGTTGCCAAATAAATTTCAAAATATTGCTAAAACTAATGATGAAAGTTGCCACTAAGTAATTAAAATAAAATGGAGCAGTTACAAGTGGCATAAATGCTAATATTTTAAAACTTATGATTTAGCTTGGTGTAGGCTCAATATCTTGCCTGTACAGACATGACTGCAGTCTGCTTCTTCATTTAGAAACCGTACTGTCTTCTGTCCTAACTAGTCATATTTTCTCTCTTTCCAGAGTTACTTAACTTCAGCCAACCTCTCTCCCCTCCATATTAACATATTCAACCTATTTTAACATGTTTATATAATAGCACAATTGCAAACTAAAAAAATAGCGGGCCTTGTCCAAAGGAATAAAAAATTGTGAAATAAATTTTCGATTTTGTTTTAAAATGGATGTTTTTTCCCTTTGCATAGTAATTTCCTAAAATTGAAAAAAATATGATCCCACTGCGATCCCGTAATGAAACTCTCCACAAATGATGCCAAAATATAGAAGTGTAATTTTTTTTTCAAAATTTAAAAAAAAAAAATAGATTTTTGAGAAATTCAAGGTCAAACATTTTATGGCATGATCTTGAAATTTAAGTGTCCAAAACTAGTTATGTTATATATCATTGGAAAGCTTATAAAATAAGCTACAAAATGATATTTTCCCCAACCTTGTATCTCACTTCCAGCTCAAATAATAATTTATTTTGTAATGCCATGTCAGTGGAAAATTCCAATTTTTGGATGATTTCGGAGGGCCATTATTTAAAAACTACTGCAGCTACAAATCTAAAAATTTGGATTTTTTTTTTTTAATATCTTTGAGGGTACAATAAGTGAGTCAAATCTGAAGAAAATCCAAGAGGGTAAGGTTCAAAAATTGTAAAATTTTGGATCACTGGAAATGGAATGACCCATATAACACCAAATACATATATCTTAATCTAAATGGATTTCTCAACAGATCTTTCATCCCTGTGCCTCCTTATTGCATTGATCAACAAATCATATTAAAACTTACTTATTAATAAAGAAAAAGCATAACAATACATAAAATAATTATTTCTTACACATTTAATGTATAAAAAATTACATATTCAATATGTTCTTGTAAAAGATTATTTATTAGTTATAAAAAGTCTTTCAAAAATATAATAAAAACATGATAAAGAATGAAAAAAAAAGTGGAATGTTAAGATGATTTAGTTAATTATATCAAATTACAAAAACTTTTGAAAAGAATTAAATAACAAAGACCCCATTCTTTTTGAAGTATACTGTTATTAATATTACTTAGAATTTTCAGAAAAGGTTACTTATCACTCAAATTCTAAATGTTTTTAAGTAGAGTTTTACAAGAGCTTTGTTTTCTTTGTCCACTTCATCACTGCCTTATATTATCATTTTCACTTCCAATTCACTGAAACAACAAATACTAAAGAAATGAATCCACTGACAATGTAATGTTTAATAGTTATGGAGATTCTCATTCTTTCGTAATGCTCCTGTTATTCTTGGGAACAGTCATTAAAATGTTTCTGGAAAGTAATTTTAATGACTCCAAATACACGATGTGGAAGACTTTGTCCTCTTTTAACTCTACAATATGTGTTACTTCTTTATTTTTGCACTATCACCAATCTGATATTTTGAATAACCAACTACAGTAGAACCCGGGTAATCCGAAATTTCCGATAATTCAAACAGAATCTACGATGAAGGAAAAAAATTAAATCCACTAGCAAGAAGTACAGTAATCCACTAAGTACAGTATTTAATCATAGCACCGTACATATTATTAAAATAACAGTTTTTAAGCTATAACTCGTCCCGATTTACTCTGTATTGTAGGCTATTGGCAACAAAAGCCAATCGAAAAGTATGCAACACTCCAGATACTGCAACTGTCTTTTCACAGTGCAATTCTTCTGCCTCACTGTTACGCTACATTGGCAAGTGGGAGCTAACACCATAGCTGTAGCTGTGTACTGTATAGGCCTACCATGTAGAGTACTATGCTTTTTTCGGATAATCCAAATAGACCACAGCCCCAATTAGTTCGGATTTCCGGGGTTCTACTATATCTGATTCGTCTACAAATTATATAACTTCTGGAGACAAGATATTACAAGAGTTTCTCTTCTTCCAACACAGATGCAAAGCTTTGCAACGAATACGGTCTAACGCTACTGAATCATTCCGCTATCATTTTTGGAACCTTCAATCATCCATTCACACGATACTGTCAATACATCTTCAAGAAATTAACCTTTTGAAGCCAACAACAAACACGATCTGCTTTACTTTGCTCATTTTAGAGGTTGATTTATCAATTTAAATTTGTTTTCTTATTAACCCTCAGAAATGTTATCAGAGAGAATTTAAAAAGAGATTATGTATAAATATTCACTTTGAAATAAACATCGATATAATTATAAAATATAAGTTGTACCTGCATTTCATAAAGAGCAGCTTCCCACTGCATAACAAAAGCCAGAATAGCTTATATCAATCTTACATTTGCATTTGGCCTTTAAGACCATTATTTACCATCTCTTGTGACAAGGAATTCAATTCACCTCTATCTCAACAATCTATTGGTAGTTTTCCATGAGCAAGACAAATGTTCAGTTTCCTGTCATTCTCTTATAAATTTTTTCATTTTTTTTTATCTTCATCCCCTTGTACTCTATATTAAAATCAGAAGATCTGCCAGAAACTAATGAAGGCAGGATAAACTGAGCAAGACAATTATACCAATTTTTTTGTTTACTGTCTGAGGATCTTTCTAAAAGGACGAAGCTATAACAAGTATATAATCATCAATGCCGACCATTCTGTTTACATCTTTTCAAGCTTATTAGAACTCATCTTGTCGATACAGTTAAGAGCAAATACAAGAGGAATTAGGATTAAAAGAAAGAAAACAATCTCACCTAAAAGTGAAAAAACAAAATAAAGAGAAAGTGAAAATAAATAAAACACACTACTTACAAACATATAGGAGAGAAAATTAAAAACGATGGCAATAAACTGACAGTTTCAGAATACTCCGCATATTCCTTCATCAGGGACGACACAAACATGTAAGACATATATGATGAATGTGAGAGGATTAAGACAACACAAGGTGGGAATGCATGGTGAAAGTGAGAGGATTAGAGAAGTTTAGCAATAGTGACGGGCACCTTATGTCGTCTTAAATGTTGTTGTGATGTCTTATATGTTTGTGCTGTCCCTCTTGAAGGAATATGCGGAGTATTCCGAAACTGTTGGTTTATTGCCATCGTTTTTAATTCTCTCTCCTATATGTCTGTAAGTAAGTGTGTTTTATTTATTTTCACTTTCTCTTTATTTTAATAGATGCACATTAAGCCTTGTTAAAAAACAAAATAAACTAAGTAACAATATAGGCTACAGATTTAAACACTCCTTGAATGGTTTCACATACAGCCCTAATCAAGGAAAATAAAGCAAACAAAAAAATGCCGGTTAAGATAAAAATGCCAATTTATTTCCTGTTGTATTTCACTGATTTAAAGAGAAACAATTTTTGTTTTTTTATTGTAAAATATATTTGTATTGTAAGAAAATTCAACACTGACTAATTACCAAACAGCAAAGAAAGCTTGAAGATAGAGTGATTTCATTAAACCTGAATTATACAGTATTTTTTTTTTTTTCCAACTAATTTCTTCAAGACACTTGAATATTTATTGAAATAGAAATACAGTGTGTCTCTTTAAGCAGGTGACAAGTGTAAGGATTCTGAATAAAATTTTCCACTACTTTATTAACAGGATCATGCAAACTTCCTTTTATTATCCAAATGGTAAGAACAGATAGTCAAGGACACAAAACCTTGTTTATGAAAGAAGCCTTGATGGTAAAAGACCTGTAAGAAGATGGATATCAGAATGGAACAAAGAAACCGGTTTTAATGGAAACAAATGGAAATTCACTACTTGTTTACATAAAACCATAAAAGAAAATTATTTTCTATTTTTATTTTCATTCAATAATAAATTTAAAGTTCTTTCTCTTGCTAACTAGTGCCATCTTCCATATTTTCTGTAGTCAATGGTAATATGAAAAATCCTTTAATTGATTGTTTACATTTAAAGAAAATAAAAATACATTCTATTTCTATCAGCGAATATAAAGTAGTTCTAAAAGAAACCTTTACTAATAAAATATCAACAAAGATGGCACACATTAAATGCATTTATTACCATATAATAGACAGAATTCAGAGTCACAGATCTAGGCTTCTACAAGTATAATAATGTTATAAAAGCACTAATAGAAAGAAGAAAAGAAAATAATCATAACGTAGTGGTCACTTGTCTCAAATTGACAACTTCGCCTTTTTGAATCTCAATTAACCCAATTAACGTAAAATTCATCGCGACTTCGTCGCTCCTAACTTTATAGCCACCATATTCCTAAGTTTGGCCATAAAAACAACGGACCAAAATTTAATTTTATTATGTAAATTACTTAAAAAGTCGTATTTTTAATCAGCAAATGGTATCTATCAAAAACTTAGCAGAGGGAAAGGCGGGAGAAAGAAAAACAGGGAACACAGCTTTCCGGTAATTTTATTTAAACAAGTCAATAAGAAATAAATGGGTTGTGTGATCCTTACAGAACCACATCCATTAAGATCGAAAAATCGTTTGTATGTCTACGTATCTTTCTCTAAAAGGTCTTTTCATTGGACACAATAGATCCACTTATGCACTCAAATGAACAGGAAGAAGGAAGTTATCACATCCTGGAGGGCTTGACAGCACGTGCTAACAGAGTACACTACTACTTAACCATTTTAAACATATGTAACAAGGCAATAAGTGATTCTCTCTGAATTTTCTTCTTTTCCTGTTTTTATTTTAATAATTACAAACGCTAGTTCAATAGCTATGACAATCCCTCGGTGTTAAGACATTTTGTAAATAATTGTTTTATTACTTATTGCTCACCTGACAGCGCCCAAAACCTTTGAACATCTTTTTTACTTGCATTGGTGTTTTTACTAATTAGAAAATAAGCAGTATAGCATGTCAGTAATAAATAGGCAATAAAAACAATCACCGCTAAGCGTCTTAATAACAGAGACATAGCGCCATCATGTGCCGGAAGTGAAGGAAGACATCCAAATTTGGAAATATGAAAATGAAATAATACTACTTGGAAAACTACTTAATTCAAACGATTTTTAATTTTTTTTCTTTTTAATAAAATAAAATAAACTCGACCATGTTACTGTTTTCACATTAGTGTGAAGATTACATATTCATTTTGTGCTGAACCGGAAATGAGGTCAAATGTCAACTATTTCTTCCGGTTATAAGATGGCAGCTCCTAAGGCCTTCACGGGTCTGTCTGGACTGATGCCCGCAAATTCTGATGTCTGTACCATCGAAGCAACGGTGGTGACAGGCTTTGAACAGTTAGCGAAAGACGAATGCGCTGAAAAATTGAATTCGGCTGCAATAGTTTTTAGAGGAAGAATAATATTTGATGTGAAAATTGAACAAATTCCTGAGGTTTGTTGCTTCGAAGTTTTCTTCCCCATTCGAAATTAATTGGTTTATTTAAAGAGTCAATTGACAGAACTAACGAAATAAATTATAATTCTGTATTTTTGAAATCCAGGTTTTACGACTGAGGTCCATAGATAGCGTATACGTAATAATTCAAGACGTGGAGAATTTTGGTTTTCCAAAGGATAAGGTATGGTTAACGTAATAATCATTAGAACAGAAATTAGGCCTAGATATGCAACGCATAGTATCTGAGAATTTATTAACATAAATTCAAAAATTTGTTTATTTATCATGCCAAAATTATTTCTTCTAAAAGCGCTTACTGAAAAAAAACCCAAAAGTTTCGGTTTCGTTTCACATAGCGCTGTTCCTTCTCTTTCCATAATGTTAAGATATTTACATTTAACGGATTTTTTTTTTTTTTTCCAAACTGGCCATAAGCCAGTTTTGAATGCGTAAATTAAAATGTAATAAAGAAAAGAATAAAAGCATGCACTTACTGACAAAACACGAGATATGCTGAAGTACAAATTGTATTAGTCTTCATATTTCTATCTTTTCATGAGTAAGACATATAGAAAGATCATTCACGACATAGGTTAATTACACATCCATTCAGGAAGCATGTTTTTATGCAAAAATAGCATTTTCATTATGATAGAGTGTTGCATTGACAATTGACTAGTCATGGGTGATAAATATATATAAAAAAAAAAGCTCCAAACAGCTGTATTAGTAACCACTTAGATTTAATTTATTAATGTCTTATCACAAAAAATGAAAAGTTCGACTGTACCTTTTTTATTTCTATCTTAAGTAAGACATGCAAATGCCAATGTATAAAATGCACCCATTTTCAGAATAGTTTTGGGGGAAACGTTAGCTTGTTGAAAAAAAAAAAAAAAAATTGTATATACACTCTGTGTATAACGTCATCCATTTTTGAACACAGATTTTTAAGGAAGTGTTTACTGTATTTATGAGAAACATAGTAAGTCCTGTATTTACTTTCCTAAAGAAGTTAATGTACATTATGAGTTGACTTTCTTGGAAAAGAAGGCTTCTGATTTTTAAAATGTAATTATTGAAAAAAAAAAAATTCTTTCTGTACTTAAACGATACTGAAGCCCACTGATACCTTCAGTATTGGTATCAAGGGTGGTAATAAGGGTAGCAAATGTACAATTGTTTGTAAACGAGAAAATTTATTTACAATTAAGGAGAAGGGAGATACAATTCAGTAATTGCAGCCAAAATACTGTCAAAGGTCTCCTCCCTCCTATTACGATACATAAACTTGGCTAGGAGTCCAGAATGCAGTATGAGTGGGCGTCAGATAACCAAAAAAATACCCTTAAAATGGCATTGGTTTGCTTTAGTTTGTAAATAAAAACGAAATATTGTAGAAATGTTTTTTTATATTTCTCATTGCTTTATAGGATGAAGCACTGATTAAGATTCGCAGTTCAGCCAATGACTGTGATTGGACAAAAGGCTTAAAAGTGTGGCAACAAGTATCTGGCTTTCAAGGAAGGATATTTAACATAGAAGAGAAAAAAGATCATGAAGGTAAAGCTTAATGTTTGTTATTGGTGAATATTCCATGTTTTAAGTAAAGTCATCAAGCCCAAAATGTCAGTTTGTTTACATTAGTATACAGAAATATGAATCGTGTCACCATCACTCAGTTTGACTTTCTTATAAAAACCTGCATTTTATCCCTTATTATATATATGAATTCTAAAAAACCCAATTATTTTGAAATAGGATTTGCTCTTCGGTTGCAAGATACCCATTTGCCTTTGTCTGAAAGGAACAAAGAAAATGGAATGAACTTTTAATAGAAAATCATGTTTTGTTTTTTTAAATGCAGGAATATTAAGTGATCTGTTTTTACATTTTGATGAATGAAAATAATTGTATATAATGTAATTTATTATTGATTGTAGAGCTTCTGTTCATTAGGAGAAGAGATCCATATTTAATATTTACAGGGGGAAAAAAAAAAGTGACATGCCTTTGGTTATTACCTTTTCAAGTGCTTTAAGAGTGTTTGAAAATCAAAGAAAAAATTTGTGTTGAAATGCGACAGAACGGACGTTAAACTTGCTTTCTATTGAATTTCCCAATTTGCCTATTTGTGATTAATTTCCTTAGTGCCTTTCAGTGAGAGGACAAGGGGTTAATATTTTGGATCTTTCAGGATCATTTTTTATTTTAATGTTGTTTATCCCGTCGGGCCATTCGCGGGATCGCGTTTGCTTTTGGTAGAGCTTTCGTGCGGCGAGCCAAACGTCAACGAGTAGATTCTGCTGAAGAGTCCCCAATAAGGACGAAACAATTGTACAGAATTCTCGTTGATGTTGGCTCAATGGGCGAAGGCATATTTATTGTCCGGTTGGCGATTTCCCTCCATTTATAAATGATTACGGACGTTAAACTTGCTTTCTATACGACAGAACAGTTAACAATTTATTAGGGGGCAGTTTAATGTGCACAAATTGGAACATGTAATCTCAATATTTCTCTTTTTTCATTTCCCCCGCCATTCACACCTTGAGCTGGAATCTTATCAAGTTGTTTTATCCTTGTTAGGACTAGTCAGCCAGATTTAGCCAACTTGATGGCAACTCGAAGGCATGAAAGGCTCTCTGGATCAATATTCATTTTTTTCATATAACTATTAGTTTGGGCTTAACATTTTATCATAGTCCCATTAGTTACTTTAGATGTTTATTGGCTCACATTAGTATTAGATACTTAGCGAACTGTTTATGTAACAAGTAATATTATTTCATAAATGTACAAGTTGATATACCTTTTTGTTTTTTTATTTTTTAGCTACAGATGAAGCTGAGAAGCCATCAGCAGTTGAGAATGGATATTCCTCGTCAAACTGCAGCTCCTCTTCTATCGTCAGTTTCCGAGTTACCTGCAACCGAGTTGGGAAAAACCACAGTTTTGGTTCCCCTGAAGCAGCTGCTCACATGGGTGGAGCTGTGTTTAATATGTTCCGATGGAAAGTAGACATGACTAAGTTTGATCTCGAAGTGGTTTTGAACATTTGTGATGAACATTTGTACACTGGACTTGCACTGACAAGAGAATCACTTCATCGGCGAAATATTGAACACTTTGGACCAACGACATTAAGGGCCACCATAGCTTACAATCTTCTCAGGTGAGTTTGTGACCAAACGAACACACCTTTAACCCATTCACTGTCGAGTTTTCCGTGGCTGTGACGGGCTCTGTGTGCTGAGTTTTTTTTAGCAAGTAAAACCTAAAATATTCTGTTTTTCGTTAGCTAATTTCGATTCTTTTTCACTTCGAAATGACTATTTAATTAATATTTTCTTAAATACATAAAAACTAATGAACAGTTTAAGCTCAGTTTCACAATACTATAATTTTTTGAAGAAAATGTCAAAGATTAAAATTCATATTAATTCGTAAATGGGGGAAAATAATATTTAAAATATGCTTTATATGCAAATGTTCGGAAAGATAATGCGGCTTTCTTTTATCAATCTACATGATCACATAATAATTTAAAAATAACAAAACAGGATAATGAGCATTAATTTAACAAGATGTGTAACATAATACAATAATAAGAATCATATCATTACCTATATCCTGACAAAACAATAATTCAATAATTTACTAAAACAATAATTGAAATTTAATTTTTAAATATTTATTTATGTTCTAAGAGTGATTAGGTATTATTTATGAATTAATATGACTATTAAAAGAGAAGAGATTAAGAGGAAATGAGGATTAGAAGTTTACACAAAGATTAAAATTGATAACAATGTTTACAAAACATTAATCAAAAAGAATTGATAAAAATGATTAAAAAAAAATTGATGCTTTGGTTTTTAGTGATAATTTGAAATTATTTTTTTTTATTATTATCTTTGATTAAAAGCTCTTAAATATTAAGGAAATATAATTCCCTGGAATTCAACCTTTTTTTTCTAAAGTGAGATTTTTAAATACAAACCAGCAGATATTTGTGATTTTAAAATGTTACTGATGTCCAGAGAAATAATCTGAAGTACCTTCTAGCGGCTGAATAACTTGCAATACAGGTCACAAGAAAACCAAAACAATTAGCGGATTTGTTAGAAAATATTCGTCGCCTTACAAGCATGAATATACTTGAGAGTAGCACACGACATTCAATGTCAGTAGCCCGAAATATATTCTGGGGTGGCACGGAACCGGTAAATAAGTTCTTTGTAAAATGACTTAATGCATTTGTAAAGCTGAATCGGTAGACTTACAAAATACAGCTGTTACCTTGATTGTTGCTTTATGAAGAATTACATCAGTAGTTCAATACGAATTAATGAAAACATAAGAATGTTAGATAAAACTAACAAGTAAGATTTAACTAGAATCTGACATATTTGATCTTTAATTAATAAAGAAATCAGTTTATTATTGTTCATACAAATTCTATTTCTTTCATTGGTGTAGTTGGGGGGGGGGGGTTGTCATCTGAAAATAAACCTGTTAATTTTTTTTGTTTGGGAAGCCATCGTTTTGTAAACCCTCCTTCCCCATCTGGAAAAAGAACCCTACTTTTTTTGGATGCCTAAGACCATCATTAAACCCTTTCATTCCAAATTCCTGGGTATGCCACTGAGCTGTTTGCTATAATTCTTAAAGGCTGTTGAGATACTTAATGCCAGCAAACTTTGTTTCTTTGGTTTATCCTGTTGTGTTCATTGTTATACTGCATGACATTGTACACTTACAATTTTTTCTTCCTAAATTGCATTTGTGACATTTTCCTTATGACTGAAACAAAATGGAAGAATTTCCTGAAATTGATAAAATAAAAAAAATATTCATCAGTAGAAAATTAAATGCACTTAAATGTAAGTCTTACTGGATTTTGAAGAATAAGTTATTTGATACTAAATTATCAGTAGAAAATATACTGGAATATGGTTTGCTTTTCTAACTTTTGAGCTTTATTGTCTATTGGGTTATATATTTGTTTGATGGGTTTACAATGATTGGCAATGCCATTGTAACATTAATATTCTTCTTGTTCTTTAGTCGTTTAATACTGAATTATCAGTAGAAAATATTCTGGAGTTTGGTTGGCTGTTCTTTTATCTATTAGGTTATACTATGTTATGTTTGATGTGTTAAAGGTTTCGTTAGGATTGATAATGAGCGTTGTAACATTAACATTGTTATTGTTCCTTTTTTCTTAGTCCAAGGAAGGCCTTTGTAAGGTTAGGCCGAAACATGTAAACTTGTAAGGGTTTTAATATTTTAATGTTTACTTTTTCTTCTTGTGAATTATTAATCTACACTTATTTTGCTGTTTATTAAAAAAATATAGTTTCAAAAGTACATATATGTACTTAGTAATTTTACAGATGTCTCCTTCCTATTGAGCTTTCAATATATACAAACAAAAGACCAGCAATTCATCTTCGAAATACAGAACTGATTAAACTGCGTGTATTATTTTTCAGGTTATGTGGTATAAATCAAGGAGATGTTGTTTGTGATCCTATGTGTGGTGGTGGCTCCATACCTATCGAGGTAGGATTTTATTACCAGTATTTTCCTGTTTCTTGTGAGTAACTGTAAACTAAGGAGGAAAATCCTGATATTTTGTTTAATGCAGTTACACTGAGCTTCGATTAAATTTGAATATTTTTCTTTCTTTCTTTCTTTTTTTACTAAGGCAGCCATTAATTGGAAGAATGCTAATCATCTTTGTGGTGACATTCATCAGTTAGCTATCACAAGAACCAAACAGAATCTAGATGCCTTCAATGCAAAACAAGATACTTTAAAGAAGTAAGTACGCGATTCTTATCTATCTTAATGAAATGGGAGCCAACATAGCATTGTAATTACATGAACTGATTGAATGTTAATAAAAATAACCACTTATTTCATTTTTATTGATTGCATGAAATATTGGGTAATATTTCCAACATCATCTCTCTCGGAGAACTGCATTTTTTGTTGAGAATGCAAAAATAAGCTAAGTGTCTTTTTAAAAGTTAGGTACAGCGTCTTTCAGAAACAAAAGTACTATTTGAAGACTATGTTTGAGAATGATGCAGAATACAGTAGAATGAGGCAGAGGTGGACAGAGGCAGTATTAAAAGTTTTAGTTGTTACCTTACAGATGTTAAATATGTCTGTCTTTGGTCAATCAGTGAACATCCAATTGGTAGAGTTCCTGCCACACTTGTGCAACATGTTTACATCAAAGCCCTACAGGAATCACATAGCAATGTCAAGGAAACTGTTTTGTGCCACCTTCCTGCAAACATGCAAGAGCTACAGACACACGTAATGCATGTTAAAGGGCTAAACGCAGTTTTCTGTCTTCCATTATGTTTCTGTAACAAAATTGCTTTAGTGAAGTAGTTATATATTCAGGGTCACCAGAATTGAGTCTTGTAAGACGTAATGGAGATCTTCAAATCGACGAACATAGCCGTTACATTTATATAATATATGTTTATCGATTTCAAGATCTCTGTTACGTCTTACGAGACTCAATTCTGATGACCCTGAATACGTAACTAAGTCACTAATGCGGTTACTTTACGGAAACATAATGGAAGACGGAGAACTTAGTTTAGCCCTTAAGGGTTGATGGAGACATGTTGCATCGTGTGCGGCAGGAACTGGACTATCAGTTGGATGTCTGCCGATTGACCAAAGGCAGACATATTGAACATCTGCTAGGTAACTAATAAACTTGAATACTTCCTCTTTCTATCTATGCCTCTTACTCTACTGTAGTCTGTACCATTCTCAAACAACATCCTTTTCAAATAGTACCATTATTTCTGAAAGACCCTGCATAAACAAATACAAATAGTTAAGGTCGTTTTTCTTTTTCTCTCATTTATTTTACAATGAATTTCCTTCTCATTGAGAGATTCCTTCCGCAGTTCAGTCTTGATTTCCCAAGTGTTTCCAAGTTTCCTTTTTATTAGATTTTGTTTGGAGAATATAATCGTTTAAAATAAAGTTTGGCAACCATCGTTGTTCTTTCACAGCTACTACTATATTACTGGAATTTCTCTAGAGAAATCTCTTATGGATCTCAGAAAAGTCAAAGGATGCATCAAATTTCACTTCTGGAATTGTAAAGGTCGTAGTACTCTTCAAATACTACGTGTTTAGATAAATAATTTCAGTATCTTTCATTTCAAGCCTTTAAATTAGA
Organism: Thereuonema tuberculata; assembly: GCA_023159025.1. Taxonomy (NCBI): domain Eukaryota; kingdom Metazoa; phylum Arthropoda; class Chilopoda; order Scutigeromorpha; family Scutigeridae; genus Thereuonema; species Thereuonema tuberculata. The sequence goes on along the minus strand of JAFIDM010123958.1, from coordinate 69,487 downwards.
AAGTTTCTGAAAGAAGAACTTGACATGTATGTGTAAAATTGTATTATTTTAAGTTTACAAACAATAAATATGAAAGTACTGTTCGTTTTCGTTTAAGAGAGCCTTCAACGCTTTTGCGCATGCGTTGGGTCTCCTTGGATTTCATGAAAATAGGGTTGAGGAAAAATAGAGGAAGGATATTTACTTTTCATCAGTGTTAGTTTATTAGTAGCTGCATTCTATTTGCGCTTTTCGGGAAAGAATTATGGAAAGAATAAATACTATTGCAAACATAACAGGTACTAAAAGAAAAACAGGTCTTAGGAAAGTGCCCATCTCGGCGTATCACCCCTTTGGGAGTAGAATCGTCTGTGTTGTCGTAGCTCTTGCTTTTCAAAACGAACAGTATCTGTAAATTATCATACTTGCCAAATATAGATTAAATTTTTCATTTGCTAAAAACAAGATTAAATCAAAAAAATCGTAAATTCAGTGAATTTTAATTAAAATCAAAGTAGTGCAAATTTAAAAGGATCACACTAATGTTGACATTGATGTCACCACCTTCAGAATCAGTTGTTTTGCTTCTAATTGTTTTCTAAGGAAACTTTTATCATCTTCACTTGCAAATATTCCCATGGGCTTCTATCTATGCAGAGAGATTTTCAAGATGAATTTCATAAATCGAAATGCTAAGTTGGTCCATTCAATAGCTGTTGAAAGTGAGAGGATACGTGCTTGTTTTATAGCTTAGCTGTCCCCCCTAGGAAAATAAGCTAAAAAGAAAAAAGAAAAATCATACTTGCCTATAAAAAGAAATTTCCAGACACTCATTTACATTTAAAAATTTGATTAAGAAACTTTAATTTAATTTAATTAAAATAACTTCTTAATCTGCCACATGTTAAAAGTGAAATTAAAAAAATTAAAACTACAACCTTTGTCTTAAATTTGTTCTTTTAGTTGCATTTTATATCTTCAACATTTACCACTGTATCCAATATTAGTCTCTACAGAACTTTTTTGTGTCTAAATGGTGTTTCTGGAATTTTAATATCTAAAAATATATATTTATTTAATTTCTTTAGGCCAAGACTTCAAGTTGATGTCGTTCAATGGGATGCAACGTCTTTACCAATCAAGGATGAGTTTGTAGATGTCGTTGTTACTGACTTGGTAGGTTAGTTTTTTATCAATGAAGCTTCCTACATAACAACGAAACATAAATTCTATTTTCAATTTATTGCGAAATAATTGTAGAATAGAGAACAAAGAATAGAGAAAAACTCCTGTAGTGATTTCTTTTTTTTTTTTTTTTTTTTTTCCCTCATTTGTTGATAAATATTTAAAGCCTAGTTTGGCAGTGTAAGATAAAAATTAATTTTTTAAGTAAATGAATAATAAAAAAAAAAACAAGGTATGGAAAGTGATTGCATATTAGAACTCTTTCCACCTACAAGTCTTACGGGTTCCAATAAGGCTGACTCGTATGTCTTCACTTGTAGTTTGGTCTGTAGAGGAAAAAGTGTGAGGGTGGTATCAGAACTTTTCTGTTAGTAAATAATATATATATATATATTTTCCAATAAATTAAAAACTATAAACTTTAAATCTTCCTTGATCTTTGGCTTGTGATAATAATTTGAGTTAAAAATTATTCTTTAACTGGAATAAAAAAAAAATAATAGTCGTAGGTTTATAACTATCCTCTAATCAAGAGATTAATATCTTTTGTGTTACTGCATCTGGAAATATTTATCTCGGGGAATTTCAGTTGTTCTTATGGAGAGAAATTGAAAAATAAAACTCTCTCACCTAATAATTGGAGTACTCAGAAGCCAATCAGTGTAAGTCAATAAACGAAAAAATGAAATAGGATTTTTAAAATTACGTACCAAAAAATAACAACGCTTGTAAACTTGAAGAATGAATTTTTTATTGAAAGATAACATAACTATACACTTGGAGAAGTGATTTGGGCACTTTGTCAACCGAAAGTATAAACATTAGACTATGACTTACAGAAAAAATTTAAATTTAAAACAAAATGACTTAATCTGATTGGCTTCTGAGCAGTCCAATTAATAATAATAATGTAAAATGATCTAGCTTCGTATTGTCCTAAGTGTTTGTGCCGTTGCCGAAGAAGGAATTCGCACAGTATTCCGAAACTGTCAGGTTATTCCCGTCCTTTTAATCCTGTTTATTCATTTTACTTTACCGAGTAAGTGAGTTTAATTTTCAGTTTCTCTCCTTAATTTCCTACATGCATATTCAACCTTCTTATTCTGATATTGAATATGATTAGCATATGAATATGATTAATTGTAGAGGGTATTATGAATATATTTATCACGCCTATTACTGAATTAAAGCAAATTTAAGTTAAAAGAATTTATTTTCATAGTTTTTTATTGTAATTTTCAAAAATATTGAAATAGTGAAATTTATTTTTATTTATTTCAGCCATTTGGAAAGAGGTAAATATTACTTTATTTTTTTTTAATTAAAATTATTATTTTATAACATACTCAATTATACTCATTCTATTATATTTTGTTGTAATATCAGGTTTTGCTGAGGATAAGGAGATGGGTTTTACAATGTAAAAAATATACACCGATTGCTCAATTGAAAGTGGACATCTGCCATAGTGAGCAGATGCAATCCCATGCAAATTCGGGCAATAATTTGAATATATTCGTTATAAAACAAAACACTATCATGTGTAGTTAGTCTTTGGTGTCTAACCACGTGCTGAGGTAAAATGTCGCCATCAAAGCAGCTGAGTGATTTTCAATGTGGAGTAGTCATAGGCTGCTACATTAGTGGCCAGAGTGTGTGAGCCATAGGAGCAACACTGAACCTGCCAAAATCTACTGTGGGTACTATTATCATGAAGAGGAAGCGTGAAAGGGTGGAAACACGACGTCATGGAGGGCCCTGAAGCAGTTGGTACGATAGAACAGGCTGTTCCAGCGGAACAACTGCGGTAGGACTTCAGCAGGCAACGGGAACAACTGTCAGTACCACGACGATTCGTCAGGAGCTCCATGCCTTAGGGTACACCAGTGTGTTGCTGCCCACAAGCCTAACATCACCCCTGTAAACGCCCAACGCCGTATGGCCTGTTGTAAAAGCCACGGTCTTGGTCGATGGACTGCTGGAAGAGCATTATGTGGAGCGACGAATCACTTCTCACCGATCGGATGGGTGCACCTGGGTGTGGCATTTGCCAGGGGAGCGGCTGCTTCGTGAGTGTCATATCCAAACAGTGAAGTGTGATGGTGTGGTCGTGTTTCTCCTGGTTTGGACGTGATCCATTGGTTGTGATCACATGGGGAACATGGCATCCACATAGTATCTGGACGTTCTAGACAATTCCGTGCTTCCTATGTTGTGGTCTCTGTTCGGTGAAGGGCCATTTGTGTTTAGCACAACAATGCGCCAGGCCAAAAGACCTGTGTTGTCAGCACCTGGTTCCGGAGAATAATGTTCTGGAATTTAGTGGACCTCAACCCTATCGAACATCTGTGGGATGAATTGGAGCACAGGATTCGTTCATGTCCCATGCGATCGCAAACACATATCCAACTTGTGCAGGCTTTGAAAGAGAAATGGGCAACAATACCAGTTGCATGCCTCAGCATGTAGATGCTGTGCTTAGGGCAAAAGGCCACAGTATGTGCTATTAGACACACTGTAAATAAAGCATCTGTTCAATACTGCAGATGCCCACTTTCAATTGAGCAGGCAGTGTATATGCTTAGCCTCAAAAAAAAAAAAAAATGCATAAGTCATACAATAATTTTATTTTTTTCCTTTTAAAATGATTAGATGAGGGGAGATCCAAATTCACCCATCTTATGTTTTTCGTAAGTAATTTAAAATGATCAGAAAGCCATAGTTATGTAATAATTTTTTTTTTTTTTTTTTGTAAAAGTAACAGTTTAATAACTTCAACATCTTAAATAGATAATAAAAATAAAAAGCCAACACATAATGAATCTTAAAAAACATTTAAACACATTAAAACACATTAAAAATTGACAACATGTTTCGAGTAGCTCACTACTCGTTCACGAGTGAAATAATACAGAATACAAGTGGAATTTATACATAGAGAATTCAATGAAAAGGAAGCGTAGTCAGGTGACTTGATGGAAGGACCTCTTTCGGTGAAAATTGCAACATATGAATCAGGAAACATCAGGGCCGAGCGGACTAACCGGAAGGGAAGACAGGATTTCCATATTTGAACCGGGGATGATGTCTTAAACTGTAACTTCTAGGTGTGTAGAGTGGAAGTCTGTGCAAGATTCTGCGATGACATGAAATCAGCATCCGTAAATAAAAGAAAAGAAAAAAATAATTTTTGTTTGGGAGGATGGGAAAACAGAAAAGATGTGAAAGGGTTTTTTTTTTTTTTTTTTTTTGGGGGGGGGAAGGTGAAAAAAAAAAAAAACTGGGTGGATCAAACGTGAAAATTTAAATCTTTATCTTTTTTGCTGAAACCATAGCAATATATTGTTCTAACTGAAATTGAGTCGTTATAACAGTCGGTGTCAGATAAAATAAACAATGATTCTTTACATTTGCGAATGAGATCATTGATTTCGTAAGCCAGAATCAATGGGTTATCGTAGTCGATCCTATGTATAGTATCCAGAGTATGTTTAACCGTTAAGTAATTAAGATCATTAGTACGAAGTGCGTAAGTATGCTGATTAATACGTTTTCGGATGGGTTGCAATGTTTCCCCAATATATCTGCAATAGGAACCAAGGCATTTGAGCGCATAAATTACACATTTAGGGTTATCATTTACTTGCTTGACCTTATTATTGATAGTTGAACGTAAGGTGGATTTAATGGATGAGGTTAGGCAGATTCCGAGGGGTCGGAACATTTTTGATAATGCCAGAAACACGGAGCTATGAAAAGGCACCGAAACAAAAATAACATTATGATTATTTAATTTATTGGAAGGGTTGTAAATGCCTCGAATTGCACAAGTTATAAATTTTTCTAAGAATGATCGTGGATAATTATTTTCACGGAGAATATCCTGGATAATGCAAAGTTCAGCTTCAAAGAGATCGTAGGAACTGATGTTCTGATGTTTCCTGATTCACATCTTGCAATTTTCACCGAAAGAGGTCTTTCCATCAAGTCACCTGACTACACTTCCTTTTCATTGAATTCTCTATGTATAAATTTCCACTTGTATTCTGTATTATTTCACTCGTCAACGAGTAGTGAGCTACACGAAACATGTTGTCAGTTTTTAATGTGTTTAAATGTTTTTTAAGATTCATTGTGTGTTGGCTTTTTATTTTTATTATCAATCTATTCACACACGTTAAGCTTACAAGTTAACATCTTAAATATTGTGCCAAATTCGCAATCTCATATTAACAATGAATGAATATAATCTTTAATTGCTGCATGTTTCAAATACATAGGTTCTATAGTTTTGTAGCAACTAAAAAATTAAACATCTAAAAATAGAGGAAAGTGAATTTCAACTTAACACCAGATAAATGGTCAATATGACCACTTCCTATTGACAAACTTCCCTCAATTGTTTCTTCCACTAGGGGTTTGGAATTACATCTCCCCTATCTAAGATGATATTCTCCCATGATCTACTGATTATCCTCTCGGTCTTTTTTCGGTTAGCTTGTCTTTCTGGCCATTGTAAACCTTCTTTGAGGGAATTCCAAACTGAATAGTCTGGCTGCCTCAGACTGTAATTCGATATTCATCCTTTTTGATGAAATTAGGGGTCTCTGTTCTAGATGGTTCTGGGTCACATGTATAGGGGAATGCCCCATCTTACTGGAAAATGTAGTCTTAAAAACTGTAAGGGTCAGTCATTTAAAAACCGAACATATGTGATTGCAGAAATGTCTATGATCCTTGCGAGTTATGTCCCATATAAAGAAAGAGAGTACATCGGAGAACCTAGTTTACCTTCACCCATGACGTTGTGTGTCACATGACGCCGAGTGAATGTGCCGAACACCACTAGTGGCAGTGTAGTCACCGTCCAACCGTAAAAATGGAAGCGAGCAAAGAGGAGCAGCGCAATGTGCGTTTTTTAACAATGGAAGGTGTGAGCAGAAAGCAGATGCATATGTGGGTGAAAGCAGTGTACGATGATTACTGCATAAGCATCACAAGTGCACATTTGGCGAAAATGGTTCCTATAGGACCACACATCCCTCCAGGACAACGAACAGCCAGGACAACCACAAAAAGTGACTGACAGTGTTGTAGCGCATGTGGATGAGTTGATTAGAGGTAACCGGTGCCTGACTGTGGACGATATCGCAGCACTGGTGGATCTGAGTCACGGTACCACCCATCAAATCATAACCGATAGACTCCGGTACTGGAAAATCTGTGCTCAATGGTTTCCCCATAACCTTAATGAAGGTCAAACTGGTTATTGCATGTCCATTGCTCTGTAGCATCTGCAGCGATATCAGAAACAAGGTGACCTGTTTTTGTCACACATTGTGACAGGTGATGAGACGTGGTGTCGTGATTACCAACCTGAGACAAAGAGACAGAACTGACAGGGGAAACATTCCGCCTCCCCTCCATGAAAGAATTTCAAGGCCATACAGATCAGTAAGGATAAGGCAATTATGACATTGTTCTTTAATCAATATGGCACACTCCTCATCGTGTTTCTGGAGAAAGGGGCAACTGTGAATGCTTGAGCTATGTCGACACGCTCACGAAGTTGCGGCGAGCGATAAAGGCAAAATGTTCTGGACTGATCTAGGTGTCATTTTGCTCCACGACAATGCCTGTCTGCATACTGCCGATGTTGACTGCGCCACAATGCAGAAATTCATGTGGGATATGCTAATGCATCCCCCCCTCCAACAGACACACACACACACAGTCCTGACATGTCCCCTGTGATTTTTAAGTGTTCGGAGAATTGAAATGTGCCCTCAGAGGCAAACGATTCACTTCGGACGATGACGTGAAGGACGCAGTTCAACAATGGTTCCAGCAGCAACTCAAAGACTTCTTCCACGGAGGGATTCAGTGTCTCATTTCATAATGGATAAGTGTCTCAACAGGTGTGGCGACTACTTGTATCTGATTCAAAGTTAATGTGCTTTTCCACCAGGTTTTTAAATGACTGACCCTTACAAATTAGGGCACAGCTTGACTACATTCAGGAAGTAACCCATTACAGAACAGACAGATTGTAATTCTCTGAGCTAACTTACCAAATAAAGCAAAATGACAACAAAAAAGTAATAATTTTGTTAACCTTAACAATAAGTGTCATAAATTTATTGCAGAGTTATTTCGGTAGTTGATCAATTGTTTTTAGTTTTGTTACAGCTAAAATTTAAATTATTAAAAACTTATATATTTGAATTGTGGAGCAATTATATATTACATCCAGTATGTCATGGAGAGCTCCTGCTTTTCAATCAGTCACTAGTGAGCTTTTTGTTTTAAATGACCTAAAATATTGTTGATTGAAATCAGGAAGGTACATTATTTCCATCTATTAATGGGTCAAATCTCAATTGCATAAGATTTAAATTGAAGTTATTTTAAATTTTCAAGTATAATTTTTTCCTGGCGACTGCACCACTTTTTATGGATTAAGTGCAGATATCCGTCCACTATTTAATATTTTAATCTTTTTTAGGAGTGGATCAAAATTTGATAACCGTGTTTTATATCCCGAAGTGATGAAAGAAATAACCCGTGTGTGTAAACACTCGACTGGAAGAGCAGTTTTCTTGACACAAGATAAAAAGAGTATTATAAAGGTAAATTCTCATTAGATGTAAACTACATTGCTCCCTTTACAATGTAACTATTTCATAAAAATGGCCCAATATCAAGCATCCACTGTCAATTCAAATTTCTTATGATTAAATTAAGCACTAATAAATCACCATATAAGCACAGATAAAATTAAAGATATTTACAATAAAATGACCAGTTTCATTGGTGAATCCATAAGTATCCTCAGGTAACAGTTCAAGCTCAATGAATTCACACATTATGTATAAATACCAGTTCATCAAAGGACGACTTTGTGTCCCACAATGCAACATCCATAGACGCACAACGACCTATGGTGACTGGTGATTTACGTACACTACTCACAAAATTTAGGGGATATTGCAAAACTAATATAATTCTCCAAAAAAAACAAGACATTTGAATTATTAAGAACGTCGTCAGAGAAGCAAATGACACTGAAATGGAAGTTGTCTGAATATGCAAATGTGATGCAAGATGTTAATTTGCATATTTGCCCACAACCCTGTATAAAGAGGCTGGCGCTGATGGGTTATCTCCACTTTTCTGGATCAATAACAAGTGGCAGAATCACTGAGTCTCTCCTGAAAATGCCCCTGCAACGTCATTTACCTGAATCGGAAGCATGGAGAGTTATAGGTCGTCTAGAAGCTGGCCAAACACAGATGACAGTGGCAGCAGCTGTTGGAACCGTCCCAAAGCATGATTAGCAGACTCTGGAATTGCTTCAGAAAGACTGGCAAAGTATTAAGAAAAGGGCTGAGCTGCCCATGTGCCACCACTGCAAGAGCTGATCGCTACTTGATGCTAATAGCACGAAGGAACTGGCAAATCAATACAACTGAGCTGCAGGGACAGTTTCTCGCTGCTACTGGACAACGGGTGTGTACTCAGACCATACGAAATCAACTGTCATGGTGGACTGTACATCTGGCGGCCAATGGTATGCATTCCATTAACTGCTGAACATTGCAGAACCCGCAGAAGGTGGGCTGAAATGCATCTTCCTTGGACCCGTGAAGAGTGGTCCACGGTTCTCTTCATTGACGAGTCAAGATTCAGCCTGCAGCTGAAATAGTAGTGCCCTGATCTTGTGTGAATATGGAACACGGGAGAATCCACATTTCATACAAGAAAGATATTCCTTTGGTGGAGGTGGAATCATGGTGTGGGCAGGCATCAGCATTATTGGTGGTCGTACCGACCTCCATGTTAGAAATGGAACAGTAAATGTTGCAAGATATCGGGATGTAATGAAATTCTGCAGCCTATAGTGGTACCCTATGCTGCAGCAGTTGAGGCAATCTTTTTTTTTGACTATAATGCACACCCTCACCATGCGCATCTCGTCAACAACATGCTGCCAGAGGCTGGAATTAAGTGCATGGACTGGCCTTCACATTCTTCAGACCTGAATTCCATCGAACACACTTGAGATACACAAGGAAGACGTGTTGCCAGTCACCTCGCATAACACTTCCTCAGCTGGAAGTTGCCCTGGTGTGCGAGTGATCACAAATCCCACAGGAACTGCTGGACAGTTTGATCCTCTCCTTGCCTTATTGCTGTTGGTGTATTGTAGCAATCTAAGAAGATCGTGCATCCTACTAAACAGTCAATTTGTGGCACATTTTTCATGTTTGACATGCATATCTTAATCCTCGTCCGTGTCACATCCTGCTCAACCCTGATAAATAGATTCTGCACCTCATTTGCATATTCTTTTGAGAACTTCCATTTTCGTGTCATTTGCTTCTGTAAAAAATAAATTCAAATACTCTGTTTTTTGGATGTATTATATTAATGTCGCAATATCCCTTACATTTTGTGAGCAGTGTATATAGAGCTTGAATTGTCACCTGAGGATATTGGCGGATTCTCCATTGAAACGGGTCACTTTAGTGTACATTATATGAATTATAAAAAAAAAAAACACAGATTAACATGTGTAAAATAATGTACTCTAATTTTAATGAAACAAATCTCCATCTTTTTAAGAAGCAGAGTAACAATTGTTTCTCATTATTTAAATCGGTGTCCTGATCTTTTAGGGCCTTGGAATAAATTTGTATTAGATTTTTGTTTAATCTAATGCTGCAAGTGGCTTAAAATCAACTCTGTTCTGCAATTTTGATTATCATTCTTTATCACTTTGTGAAATTCCTCATGATTTGAAGAGTATAGCATATATTATTTTTCTTTTGTGTTGATTATTGAAAACCAGTCATAAATGATGTTTTTCACAATCAAAGATCTGTAATTGAGGTTTTTGATTTCATCACTCAACTTTTTGAATAGGAAATACTATTGACGTACACATTAGTAGACTACTAATTCTGGATGCTGTACAAAGTGATCCAGACACATGCACACACACTTCTACTTGCCTGTAAATTAAGAATACTACTTAATTTATTTGATTTTAAAAGTGGGATATATTTCTGTTTGTAATTTTTACTATTTGCTTTACTATTCCTGCTATTATTTTCATGAAATTAATATTTATGATTTCTTTTAGACCTTGCAAAAATTCAGCAAATACTGGAAAAACTCAAGAACTCTGAGTGTGAATATTGGTGGTTTAGCAGGAGCAGTTTATTTACTACACAGAACTAGTGATACCTTTACAAATCATAACAAGTAAATAAAATTATTTTCTATCAACTTTTGTAAAGAGAAAAAAGAAAACATAAGTTATAAGAAGAGCTTGTGTATTTATTTTTTGATAATAAAATTTATATCAACAAGGTCTCCTGTTAATCTTAATTATCAAATTAAACAAGATTTCTTTTAAAATTACAATTACAGACAAGAGAGTTAGTCATGTGATATTAGTAAGTTTAATTTTTGTATGAAAATGTGATTTTGGTATTAATATTTGAGCCTAATTAATAATTATTAATTATTAAATGAATAAACATTTTTAATTTAAAAATTAAAATTAAATCTGCTTACAAGACTAGACATAAAAAGCTGCAACTGAATATTAACAGAACCGAAATTTGTGGATTAATTATTTAAATGCATGCTATAAATCAAATAAAATAACTGACACTGCTGCCAGGAGAAGACCTATGTATCGGGTTGTTGCAGATGAAATGTAAACACTTGCAACTTGCTGAGAAATACTGTATTAATAACTCAAAATAATCACTGCCAGCAGCAATACACTTTTGCCAAAAAAAGATACCAAGTTTCATAATAAACAAAATGAGTTATGGGACACGACAAACTCTTGGAATGCATTTCAACTGATGTTTGCTTGGGTAAGTTCTAGCAGTTAGTAAGGTATCCAGTTATGACCTCTGAGACTCCTGTCGCATTGCAAGTGTATTATAGACGATAAATCATTACAGAGTATCCACATCTTAAGTGTCCATTGGACAACATATTATTCTGCAGGAGGAAAATACGAATGCGGCTGTGCTGAAAAACAAGTTTTATAAGGGTTATAATAAAAAAAAAAATATTCTAACCATTTTCAGCAATTCAAAAAATATGAGTAGATTACACAGATAAGAAATAAATAAAAAATTCAATGATTTATAGTTAACAATGCATAAGAAAAATAGTCATACTAAACTATCTTAGTAAGAAAAATAGTCAT
>JAFIDM010123958.1:0-57989 GCA_023159025.1 Thereuonema tuberculata | reverse complement strand
CTTTTAGGAGGTCCCATTTTCAATCAATTAAAATTTCTTCACAATCGGAAGAAATTAAAAATTAGCTAATGTTAATAGTTACGTAATCATACGAATAAAAGATGTTTCTCAATACTGTAGTCAAGATAAGAAATACAGAATATATTAATTAAGTTATATGAATACAGAATAGGAAACATGCTATTATTTATATCGTTTGTTTTAAATTGATTTACATTTTTTAAAATTGATGTCATTTTCTAGATATTTGTTAAAATGTAAAATATTCTAAATATTTGTTAAAATTAAAATGTAACAATTTTAATATCTAAGTTATGGAGCACTTAAACCTGTTATTTCGGTGAAATTAATTTTTACTTGCGTATTTTCTTTATCAGCGTTAGTTTATTTTTAACTACGAAGTTGCTTTTAAACAAATAATATTGGCCAAATACTTTAAAAACAAGCTTTTCACGTGTTTACTTACAAGGATCAAACATACAACGCAGCCTTACTGAAAATTCTAGAATTCCTGTCACATGACCTGAACAAACTACTGTGATTGGTCCATTGGAATGATTGGAATAAACTGCTTTTGAAAATTAAGAATCATTGAATTTTCTAGGATTTATAATTAAAACTACTTTTAATTCCCAATGCAAATTTTCTACACACACAATAATTTTACATAAAAAAAATTATCATTATCACATTTTAAATTGCAAATTTTGTTGTTTCGTATTATTGTATCACGTTTATGAGATGCTGTATATTATGAACTTTTTATGTTCATACTACCATACATCGTAATGAAAGCTAAATAAATATATATAAGTCTATATATAAAAAATAGAGTTTTAAAAATAGCCTGATTTTTCTTATAGACCTCCATGATTTTTTTTTTACTAATGTTCGAGCAACCTAATTATCTAACTTCGAACATTACATTTTTAATCATTTTTATTTACGAAGAATATTTTAGATAATTCAGTAAATCAAATATTTATGAACTTTACGATGTTTCGCGGGAGATCAAACAGTTTTAACATAAGATTTGATAAGTTAACAAAAACTGTTTGTGTTTTATTAAATACAAGAGAAGGGAATGCCTGAGTATAACTTTCACAAAAAATATTCTTTGAATTAAATCAACAATTATGTTCAATATTATTTAAAACATTTCACGAAAGGAAATTGGGGGAGGCGTCGTGTGGAAACCAGGCAGGGTATGTCCCTCCCCTCCCCACAATTATGTTTATAAATCCACCTTTAAGAAAAGTTCGAAAGTTCATTTCGACGGATACCATTACAATTTAAAGTCAATCGTTTTTCCCATAAAGCATCACCTACTTTAATTCATTGACGAAACATTTAACATGATTACAAAGATGACACGATAACATTGATAATGATTATAATTGCTAATAATGACGTCGTCTACAAATAACAATGGGGAATTTGCTCCAGTTCTTGTAATGTCTTCCATTGAACCGATGTTGATAATTTGTGAATAATTATCCCCCGGTACTTCGCCAAGCGCGAAAAACGAAAAGATGATGATGAATAAATATTTCAAACACTTTGATTTGACATGAAGTGAGGATGTTTACGCCATTCAGCAATAAATCAAGATATAATGAGATTGAAAATTATCTCCATACAAAAAAAAAAAAAAAAAATACTCTTTCAAAATAATTAACGCGAAAAATTGGTTCAAAATCACTGAAAGAATTTTTTTGTGAGTCCACAAAGTGATTCGTCATTAATTTCAAAAGGAATTTGATTTAGAAAAAGGAAATAATGATGGTTATTAACCTTATTTAGAAAATAAAATCACATTTTGAATTTATCGCGATTACAAAGTATTTTGACAACAACCTCCCCTCAGCTCCCTTACACTTTGGTCAGAAGTTAATTATGAAAATTAACAGGAATTTTTCTTTTAAGGACCTAAATCTATCTTAAAATTTTGAGTCCTACAGGACCAATAGTTTTTACTTACCTTGATCACATGTGGATATAGATTAAAATTGAATTCTTTTTTCTTCTCTCTCTTCAGGCATTACAAACATTAGACTAAACTTACAATAAATACCTCGTAATAGTAAAAATGAGAGGATATATCTTAACTTTTAAATTAAATTTAATTTTTTAGTTAATTTTTTCAGTAGAATAACTGAAAGTTCGAGTCAGCCTAATGTGGCCAAAGTTATAGGGGCTCAGAACAGTTTGCCACTGCACGCCAAGGAACAGCTCTTAACTAAACAATAATAATCTTATTAGTATTACAGGATTAATTATATTAAAGTATGTATCTAAAATGTGGAAAGGGATAGTGTAAGTTCAAAATTCACCAATCAGTTCCTCGTTTATTTTACAAAAAGGTAGAGAAATATGCATTAGGTACAAATCCCACGATTGGCTGATCAGTGGTCACATGATCTGTAGTGATTGAATGAATTTAAAAACTGATATTTTTGAAACTGATAGAGCAATGGATAAATTTCGACCGAAATTAATTTAGAACTTATTCAAGAATCGAAGAACTTAATGATGAAATTGTTTCCACTGTTTACAAATGCAATAGAAGACATACAGGAATTTATAACACCATCATTTAGTTATGATATTAATGCTAATATTAGGAATTAGATACATAACGTAATCTTACAGTTGAGTTAATATTAACTACAGTTGACCAAACCAGCGGATGACTTTGACCTTGAACGAGACCCATGATCTCTTAATCATTCCAGGACTAAGAGAGAGAAGATTAAAAATGGCGACTCTCCGACACAGAAAACCGTTTGTCAGCAAAACAACGGAAGTTATTGCTAACGTTACTTCTTATTTCGAAAAGGCCTTATGACATGCTTACTTATGGCACATCAGAGAAATTGTTTTCGATCCCAGTGCCGTGAGTAAAAGAATCCCATCTTCGTCTTCGTGTTGTCGATCTCAGGGATGCAATTTCGTCAAAAAACCAATTGGGAAAGGTAGGAGACTGATTTTGAACGATTGAAACGAACGAATGAATAAAAATAAATTTTTGAAATTATATTTGATGAGAAATCAGAATAGTTCAAGAAAATAAATATCGTCTTTTTTCCGTAAACTTCAAGCTCCCTAAATGTTCACTTTCCCGCCATAAACACAGACATATACAATCGATTCAAATTCTACTATTGCGACATCTGGTGGCCACGGTCGTTCTCTGGTTTGGCGGACTGTACACCTTTGGAAATATCGAGAAACGATGTGCAAATATACATATTCACAGTTTGTGGTTCCACGCATCGCGCCTCGTAATTTGTTATATCGATTTCCAAAATTAATTAAGGGAATATTACGTAAACAACTTTTGTATCCACTTCATACTAATACTAACAGCATGTACTGAAAATGCGTGCTTGGTTAAGGGATGTTTTCTGACATAGAAAGCGTATTGCTATTTTCTATTGTAATACGAAGAGTAAGTTTTTCTGCTACATGAATTTTAAGCAGATATTTCTGTTAATAGTGTTATATTTTCTTTTTACATATAGGCGGATGGACCTTCTTGCTACCTCCAAAATATAGAGGAAAGACTACTTATTTTTGGTTGGATTGTCAATCCCTCTCCGAAATTAAAAAGATTGATTTTTTTTTTTAATTGGATATTGACTGCTAACCCTTCCCCCCCCCAAAAAAAATATCTATGCATTTTTCGATATTGCTTTGTTTTTAATTGTATATCCCATGAGATTCTCACGAACAACTGTTATGCTATTCTTGTATGGTGAACTGACCAAAAAAAAAAACACCAGCAGAAGCAAAATCATTATTATTTCAAATTTCACACGTTAATAACAACTACCAACTGCAGTAAATTTAGCTCGAGCTTCAAGCCTTCCGCTACTCCCTTCCATACATATGTTATGTAATATAAAACAGAAGCGCCCCGGAAAATCCTTCCAAAAAAAAATAGATGGGTCAGTTGTTCCTAGAACTGGTTCCAGTTTTCTCAACCGCCAAGTCGTGACGCTCTTACCACGGAATCGCTCATCAAAATGAAATTCCGCCCCAGATAACCTTGATTCCGCTCAAATACACCCAACATCGACATTAAGAACACCCTGTGTTTTTCGTCTGCGTTAAAATAGGTCATTTTCAACTCAAAAGACAGGGCAAATAATGAAAAATTCATTTAAAATCCTCCTTGCTAGGAAAATTGTTCTCACTCGAACGTTGGATTTGGTTCAGTGAGATCAGTTGTTTGGACTCACAACAGATACTTCTCACGGAGTCTCCTTTTCCGATTCGTTTATTAGGGTTCTCATATCTTCGTACGATAAGAAAAAGTTGTATATGAAAGGGATATGTTTTTATTCAAACTCTTAAGAGTTTCCGAGCTGTAGTGTTTATAGAATTAATTTGTATGAGTATTAAAGGGCTAATTATTGCTAGGGATTCACTGTGCACTGAGATGGCGAAGGTTTTGAGGGATGTGAACAAATAAACAATCGTGTCTTATGCTGGAGCATAACTAAACAACGCACACAATTTAAAAAAAAATATGTCAGCTGTTTTAGTGTGATGCACGAATACACAAATATCAATATCAATATTGTGCTGAGTTTTTATAACTATATTTAAAATTATTTTGCTTATTCTATTTTATCTTATTTACTTTTATATGTATTTTACTGTCCAATCAATTATAATTTAATCACTTGTAAATTTCAAATTATAACCGTTAACGATCTCTTTTTGATTTGTTTACTTTTGAATTTCAACGGCTGAGGGTTCCCATAATTCCCTGTAATTTTAAATCTTCAGTTAATTTCAGTTATTAATCACGTGTTATTTAAATCACCCAATGAACTGTTAAAGCCCTCAGCCAATGACCGATCATTGTAAATACTCTATAAACGCCCTTGCTCTCCCTGAATAAACAGAAGAGACCACAGAACACAGACCAGAATAAACAGAACCTAGTTAGACCCAACTTCAGTCTAATCTACTTCATATTTACAAACCAGTGGCCAGATAAATCACCACAATATCATTCATCTATTTTAGTGATTGATATTTCTAGCCATTTCCCAGCAAGCAAGTTGATCTGAATATTTATTTTATTTTATTTTGTAAAGTTAAATTAATTTTAATATTTTTTTTTGTCGTCATTTCAGTTTTATCGAAATCAATAAAAAAAAAACAAAAAAAAACCAACTTCTGAACATTTTCTATACGTTTTGCAGTAATATTTGAATTTTTTTGGAGGGGCTACTGTAATTATTAAAAAAATAATTTATGAAAGCGTCCTAAGTTTTATAGGCCTCTCATCTTGCGTTAGTGTATTCTGTTTATAAATTGTGTTAAGAGAAAATACGAAATCCTGCACAAGATATGAAGTGGATGTTCTGTTCATGAGATCACTACCCTGCTGCATTATTGTTGAAAAGAAGTGTTATTACTTTTAGAACTTTGATAAAGTTAGACAAACTCTGTCTTTTAATTTGTTAAAATGTACATTAATATTTCGAATTATCTTCCGGCAAACTCTCCGCAGTCGTAGGGCGTAATCCATTAAAAGGAACTAACATACTACGAGCGGCCTTATCTCCTTGTGCAGGATAACCACATTAATTGTTCTGCATCTTTTAAGTCACGGAATGGATTCTGTTGTTGTACTATTAAATTTAGTTTAAAACAATTTTCACCCGCAAACCACGCAATTTTGGAGATTTTTTTTTTTTTTTTTTTTTGATGGCCCTTGAACTTGCATCCCGAAATTAAATCCTGTTATACTCGCCTATATTAATAAATAAATAAATAAAGGCCTTTTGAGTATTCTGCAACCATTTTCGAATTTACATAACATTTTATAATAACGTACAATCTTTTAAGACTAAATCAAGGAAATTAGTCAAAACACTTTAATATACGTTGCAGAAAGACTGTATATAACTACAAGTAATATAATTTTGCGCTCAAGTATAAATTTAAGAGCGACCCATAATAATAATAAAAAAAAAATGTACTTCCTAAGAAGAATAAAAAAATTAGGAAAATAAGAAAAAAATATACAAATTCGAACTGACAACCTTGAGCATGAGTCCGTGACCCTTACCCATCAATCTGTAGTTGTCAACTGAAATGAGGGGTTTGTATTTCTAACATTTACGGGGCGTCCATTAATTACGTGAGATGTTTTTTTAAAAATTTGGACCCCCCCCTCCCCCTCACGTGAGATTTCCCTTATAATTTTTAAATAATTAAATTTATTTGATATGTTCATGTATTTTGCTTCATACCCACTAAATACCTAAAGCGTTACTGATGTCTTCTATGAAATACTTTTTTTTCTGTGAAAGAAGAGGAGAAAAATGATACTACGTTTAAGGTGCACTATAAGGAATTCAATTAAATTTAGTAAAAGTAAAAAAATAGGGTGTGACACCACCTTCCCTAATTCTTCACTCACTCCATGTGCTTCCTCTATTGCAATGCTTGGCACATGACGTCCATGTCTTTTGGTAGTATAAGAAGACAGTCATTAGACGTATCTACATCCCCTCGTGCAGCCACTCCGTCCTATCGTCCACGGCGCACAGGAGCTCCTCAGCCCGACGGCCGTCCACACGCGTTGGTCAAACCCTGACCACAGGTGCTGGCGGGGTTACATGCAGCTTGACATGCAGTGATTCCAATCGCCCTGGCAGGGAACTCCCCGAATGAAATCTGACACTTGAGCGGGGCTTTTTTCAAATCGGGGAATCCCGGGCATAGACAATATTAAAAAATGTTATAATCTGTACATTCTCTGAATTAAAAAGTTGACGCGAGATTTTCATTGACCCCCCCCCCCCTATTTTGAGCTTACGTAATTAATGGACTGGGGGGGGGGGGGGCGTTAGTCCCTGAAAATCCCATATACCTACTGTCCTCCCAATGAGATGGCCGCCCTGTTTTTGTGAGATCTGCGCATGTATGATCGATTAGTCTGGTCAGGCATTTCCGTCTGATTTTTTGACAGGACGCCGCCATGACGGTAATCGCTTGTTACTTTGCAAAAGAGCATTGTACTTATAAATAATATATATTTATTTATTTATTTATTTATTTATATAAATACTTATTGTTAGCAACTGGTATTGAAATAACGCTAAATAGTCGAGAGAAGTTTTAATTTGGCGTTATCAACATGTCTTTCTCAGTGAAAACAGACGCCATCGTCCATTGTGACAGGAAAACATAATTGATCAGCTACCGGAAGTGCTGCGCAGTTCAAACTTCCGCCGGCCAACTTTCATTTGGAGGACAAAATATATTGTTTGGGCTTCTGAACACGATGGTGAAGTCTGTTTGCCGATCCGACCTTCCATTCGGGAGTCGTTAGGGGTGGACAGACACGGACGGACAGGACAAACGCAATAGCTACCGATTTTGGTTGCCATCACAATAGCTCCCAAATGGGCCGCTAAAAACAGTACTTTTTAGCTATTAAACAAAATGTTTTAGTACATTTTTAATACTTTTATTTTTTTAACAAAATCAACCAAACTTTCAATAATATAAATTACAATAAATATATTTTCAAAAATTCTGTAGATAAACGAAGAATGGATAAAAATTTACTGTCCATTTCTAGCGATTTGATAACATTTACTTTTTTAAAGGTTTTAAAGAAAATTAAGTTTTTGAGTTGAATAAACTGACAAATAAAATGCATCTTTATAAATTTTCTGATTACAATTATTTTTTATTAACCAATAGTAACTGCTTAGTTCTACAATTTAATGACAACAAAATAGAACTTATATAAACAGTATATAAAAAAATAAACATATATAAATATTTAAGACAAATACATTTTTTTCTTATAAATGAATATGCATTTATATTATAAATTGGCCACTTAAAGTCAAATAGAAATACATTGCTCTGAACGTATGAAAATAAATACAATTCTAAGAGTGGGATAAAGAAAAATTAGTTGGATATAAAGATAAGTAATAGTACAAAGCCAAATAGTTTTCCTTATACGTTACTGAAAAAAAATATGTTTATACTGAAAAATTTGCACAGACAGAGAAGACTTTTTTTTTGTAACTTTGATGGGTGTTCTAAAATTGTTGCAATTCGTGAATCTGTTTTTCGTCTTGTGTGAATTCTGTTTATCTTGTTCCGATAAATTCAAGTCAAGCCAAATTGATGAGGACTAATAAGTTCAAAACAGTAATCTTCAAATCCATGCAAATCATCCGAAATCAATTTCAAGAGCACAAAGGTCTTATTTTTCTTCAATTTTAAAAGAAAGTTGAATACACCTCTTCAAAATCTTTATTAGCAATTAAACAATAACTAGACAGGTATTTTTTCTTCTTTATTCTGTAAATGAAGATCCCTGCCTGGATTTCTGAGAAAGTCTTAATTTTCTCGGTTTGTTTGTGTCAAATTTAGTGATGGAAATTTCTGTAGTGTAAGTCATGTATGAACATGTAGCATTGACATGACTTATTATTACATAGTAATTATCAATCTATATTATTAAAAGAACAGTTGATTTTTTTTTTCTGGCCCTAACTCCTCTGAAACCATAAGACACAGAAATACAAATAAGGTGGCAAACTTTAGGTATAGTATTGAGGATGCTCACATTTTCATTTTTATCTACTTGGGTCAACTGAAAGTACTGTAACTTACGATCAAACATAGGTCTTCCAGACACACTCACGGAGTTATCAGAAAGCGGTCACAGTCACGGGTGGTGAGAAAATTATCTCAGAATCTAAGATCACAGGTTTGCTAGTAAATAATAAAATACCAAGAATCTTAAAGTGAGACCAAGTTGTTTACTAAGTGATATCTTAGAACAGCTGCTCCGTGCTAATATATATTTCCTACAGCTGTTTCCCACTCCGCTTGGGGTCGTTGATGAGCAAGGCGTGCTTGCTCAATATTCGGATGTGGCTAGGGGTTTTATGGTCGGATGCCTTCCTGCCACCAACCCAGATCAGAGTGAAACCCAAAGATGCCATAGACGGCGAAAGATGTAGAAGTAGACAACACAGGAAAGAAAGCAAACATCCATGTCCTAAGCCGGGATTCGAACCCAGGTCCCGCCAAAACGGCTACACGGCAGACTGCTGCCTTATTCCGCTCGGCCGTGGCAGAACGGAGCTGCTTCACGCTAATCATTTGTATATTTAAGCTTTGCAGACTCCACTTTGACTTCTACGATAAATCTTTAACTCCTTTACCTCTTATGTGACCTGGAGTTTGCTATATTAGTGAAAGCGAAGTCAGTATTACCAAATTAATTTCTATATTTCAAATTACCAATTACAAATTTCAATTGCTTAAATGCAAATTTCTTAACCTAAATTAAGACAAGAAATGTAGAGCCTTGGAGTTTATTAGTGATCATGTGTAACTGACCAAATTATAATCAACAGTAATTTTGTCCTAAAAGAAATATACCTTATTGGTGACTATTAACTTAGTAATCATTTTATTACAAATGTAATATTTCCTTACAATGAAAAGAAGTTTAACATGCCCAATGATTCAAAGAAATAAGTAAACAAACGAAGGTACAACGTTACAAGATAGGATTTGCACTTCCGAGTCTGTCATCGGTGAAGTTTGACTGGCTGATGAGTCCTAAAAGGACGAAACGGTCCATCCCAGTCTCTTTCCTGGTAACAACTCAGGGTGCAAATTCTAGCTTGTAACCTTGTGCCTTTGTTTGTTAACTTATTCCCTGTAATATTTCCTTTTTATAATATACAGATATATAGGATTGGTTGCTATAGCATTTTAAAAACTTATATACTTTGATAAAATTACTTAGAAATTAAAGTTTTCATAATAAAATATTCTATAAGTTTTCATAACATATTCTTAAAATGTATGTATGTATGTACAGTGAAGATAGATAGAAATAAATATAAGAAAAACATAGTAATGAATACAAAACTAAATCCTTCTGTTCTGTAAGAGCAATGTAAATCTATTTACAATCAAATATTAAAAATAAAGTAATCCTAATAATTTTCTAATGCATTTCAAGTAAAGAAAAAGTAAAAATAAATACATATTTGGCATTTCACAAATAAACTGAAATCAAGATGATTGAGATTTTCTTATCTTTTTTTTTATAAACCAACTTGAGATTCACAAAAAAGAAAATTGCTTGGATTATTGTAGTGCTAATGTTACTGTGGGCGAAGTTATAGCGTACGAGAGACTGGGCTATTTCCTGCATCCTTGAAATGCCTCGTCCATGTTCCTTTCAATGATGTGGGAAATATCCAATCGTCTCGTTTGCAGTTTGGATTATTCTCTATAATTAAAATAAAACTAGCCATTGTTAGAAAACAGAAACCAATTTCAATTAAATGAATGTACTGCGTTTCATCAATATTTTAAAAACTGTAGGATGTTTTCTTCCATTATAAATAAATAAATGAAAATTTCCAAGAGATGCTGGTATTAAAAAAAGCAAATGCTAAAACTATTAATAAAAACATTTAGTACAACTGTTATTTCAATTTTGTAACTCTAATGGGTACGTTTCTTCTAGTTAAACAGGATTTCATATTAAAAATGATGCAACAAGATTTCCTAAGGGCAATGGTAAAGAAAAATTACAATTAAATCCAGTGATCAACATGGGAAAACAAATAGCTTGCCTGAAAACTGACCAAGAAAATTTGTAGAAGAGAGAATGTATAGATTGGAATATTGTCAACATAGCATCCCAAAATTTAGAAATATCAGTTTCAATTAAACTGTTTTCCCACCAATATGGAAAATCCTTTTTCAGACTTCCATCATTTCTTTTTAGTGTTTAATATTTTAACTATAAAATTTGCTTATTAATTCTTCCTGTGGATCATTTTATTCGTATGTATTAAATGTATATATAAATATAAATGTGATCTGATTCTAAGTTATTTTGTGGGGGAAAAACAAGCAGAAAACAAACTAATCTATGTAGTTTTTAACTATGTAATTAATGTGTGCAATTTTTTAAAAAAAAACTTCAATAAAAGTTAAAATCTTAATAAAAAAAAAATACAGGCATTAAAACAAAACTGATTGAGTGACCAGTTTCGATCACCTAACGGTGATCTTCCTCAAATGCTTTGGAGAGATCTAAGAGAAATCTTAGACTTAAAAAGGATTTTAAACTAATAATAATAATAAAAAAAACAATGATGTGGTTGAGTCGATAGTAGTGCGAGGTTGGTGGATGAAAACATCAGCCAATAGGGTTTCAAACATTTCATATATTTTTTTTTTATTTATTTATTTATTTAATGCATTAAGACACTGAGTCTTTCTTAAATTTGAGATCTGATCTCTTCCCATAGTTATGCTTCCAATTCGTTATAATGTCTTGATACTTGGTAAATCAACAATGCGTAAAACTACTTTCTATTAAACCACTGTAAAAATGAACAAATGAAAAAAGATTACAGCTACCATTCTATTGAGTTTCCCCAAGAATTCTACAACTAATCTATACAATCTTATCTTTCCTTGCCCTCTTATTCTTCATCCTTTGATGTTTCCAGCTACTTCCAATATCCTTATTCAACATCATGGATGGATGGATTTATCTAAGCAGTGGCTAAACTTCTTTGTAATCTATTCAGCTTTGGAAGATTAGCAATGAGAATTAAGGTTCCAGGACCACTGACAATTAACATCCCAAAACTTCATTCAATGTGGTCTACAAATATGTCCTTTATTCTCCAAAGACTTCAGCATCAAGTAAATATAATTACGAAGGAAGATTATAATGTTGGTAATGCCTTTTAATATGTATCAAACAGAAAGATTAGAACAAAAAACAGCAACTTTACAATTTAATCTTAAGTTCAATTTAATTTTTTCAGTTCAAGCTAAAAGTTTATTGTGAAAGCTATGTTATCACTCCCTTTACTACTATTTTGGATCTTACTACGAGGACATTCCTAACCATAACTTGTTTCCCGCAGTACTATTAACTTTCTGATAATCCAAATTGGTGGGAATTGCAAATGTTCAAGATTTAGAGGCACTGGTTTACTATAATCCCATTTCAAGCACTGGTTAAGTCTAATATTTTAACATCGGTTTCAATGAACGTATTTTTCACAGTCAGAAGCTAATTTTACTATTTATAACTAAAAAGCTATACAATAATGTTTTTTTTGCCTATATTTTTGGGTTTTACTTTAGCGTCTAAGACTAACTATCACACAGATTGAGTGTTGCATTGTGTGTGCTTTATTCCGTCCCCACTGAAATCAATATTTCGAGGTTTAATGTAGTGCACAACTGCATTTCATTAGAGCTTCTGATCATTGCACTATACAGGAAATACAACGTATTTGAAAATGAAATTACAATCTAATTGAAAAACTGAAACTTAATGTTTTTAGTTTTTTTTTTTTCAACAGTTCTTATATTAAAAACTCAATTAACAGTCATTTTTTTTCTTTTTTTTAATAAAAAAGACACCTTTAATTATGCCAAAGGAGAAAATGTATCGGCTGTGAGCAGAGCATTATGAAACAAAATTCCATTATTTTCAAGTAAATATTCTTTGAATATTGAAAATCCCAGTTGCTGAGTTTTTCAAGGAAGGTTCAGATACATAAAATTTAGCAGTTAAAAATTAGTTAAAAGAGATCTGCATGTTTCTATGTCCCAGAACTATCTTCATCAGTAAAACTCACAATCAAGATAGGAGTTAAGAGGTACACAGAGGTGTGTGTGTGTGTGTGTGTGTCTTTGCAAGGGGTTAGATATCTATGACCCAAAGTTATAGGGTGAAATGGAAGTTGGATAGCAAGTAACACACATTTGTCTGAAACTCCAGGAAAATACATTTGGTGGAGTATTGAGTGAACTCGAGGGCCCGTCCTCTAGCAGAATAACTCAGGAAAGAAAAAAAAAAACAATCCCCAGTGCTTACTAGGGATCAAACCTAGCTCCTCCAGGCTACAGGTAAGTACCTATACCATCTTGACAAGTTGAGCTCATTTTATATATATAAGTGCTCCAACAAAGGTTTACAGTTAAATTTTATATTTATGAACCTTCATTAATTTACAGTGAAAAAATACATAAGCTTTTTTTTTTTTTTAATAATTATAAACCAAAATATTTCAAGAAACTTCTTGGACAAGACAGGAACAGAAATAAACGAATACAAAAACTGGCTGTAAAGAGCCTGTCTAAAAGAACCCATTCCCCCCAAAAAACAAACATTCATTTGCAGGCATAATTTACATACATTTGTCTCGTAGGTGAAGTAATTTTGAAACTTTTCCACTGTAACTTCTTGAGATATAACTGACAGTCATTTCCAAAAAAAACCAAATGTTATTTATAATTTTTTTTTAGATGCTACATCTAACAATAAATATAAAAAGTGTATTTTATCTTGATGCAAAAACATTTCCCCATTTTTCAAAATCAATATACACATATTTCACATTAAAATTTAGTCTTTAGCAAGTCTTCTTTTAATTGAATGTTTCATCTCCACATTAAAATCGACTCTTAATATTGCAAAGGGGCTTTTATTCTGAAGAACTGATAATCACCAGATAAGAAACAAAACTAAAAGCCCCGAATTGCTGATCGTTAATACTTGAATTAACAATCGTTCCCAAATTAATAATCCTCAAGATATTATGTCAGATTTATAGTAAAAAGCAATTGTGTAGTCAATTCATTTATAATAACTAAATTAATGAAAATGGAAACCTCAATATCAAAAATAAAGAATAAAAAAAGTTCACTGATCAACTCTTGCAGAAAATAGTGTTCTCAAACAATTTTTAAATTTCACTTGAATCTTCTTAAAGTAAATTATTAGTTTAAAGGAATCCATAAATTAAAAATAGAATTATAACCTGCTTTGCTTTTCTATTTACAGTGGTTGTATATCAAGAAAGATGTTCTTTGTTTGTAAATTAAGTTTTTTTTAAGCAATTTTCAGTTCAGTTGGGATGTTTTATTCAGTTGAAATTCAGTAGTAGAAGTTATCCAATATCAAAATCACTGAATAATAAAAATAACGTGTTTTTCAATAATGCAAATCAATTAATTACAGATCTTGAAAGAGAGCTCTTTTAAAAATCAGATTAGTTCATTTTTATATTAGCTGAGCTAACATTACATCGTGTGTTAATTATGCATTATAATGGCAATCCTTTCACCTGAAATATAATAAAGCAGCATTTCTACATAAAAGCAAATGTTCTTTAAAACAATAAAGCATGAATATTTGAAATACTAAAAAACACTTTACATTTTAATAAGTTCCATATGATTTTAAGACTTTTTTAAAGTCAGGAAATATAGACATCCTAAACATGTTCAATTGTGGAAATATTCAATACCTTCCATTTCACAACGGAGCTATTTCTTACATCAGAAACTTTCAATTTCTTTTATGCTAAATATTTCTTTAAAGCGATGGCTTTTATTGCACACTGAGGATTCAAAACATTGTTTATAAGCATACATTTAAATAATTTCTTCTTCCTATGTTTTTAGGAATCCAATTTGCACATTTCTCCATAAAAATACAAAAAATGGAAGCTAAAATACAAAACATTATTATTATTATTACTACAATGTTGCAATAATTCACATTCATTTTTTTTTTAAGTGAGAAAATAAATAAATTGTTATTTAACACACAAATTATAGAAAAATTAATATCATTCTTCAAATAAATAATATCAAACTTTTTAGAAGATTCCTATAATGATTGTATCATCGTTTTTTTTTTCTATTCTTTTTTACATATCTTCAATGCGGGGACAGATCACAGGGGGGGGGGGGGCAGCAAATGTCTGTCTGGTTGTATAAGTTTGGAAGGTTTGGTTATCCTGAATTGCGATTTTAGAAATATAGTCACCCTAGGGAGAGGGGTGATAAAAACATGTTTGCGTCCCCCCCCCCCCCCCCCAAAATTACCTAGATCTGTTCCTGCTTCAATGTAAGCTTCATATTAATGTCATTATGGACAATATTTTGCATTTTTATTTAAAGCCATACAACACATTTTCTTTGGAATTGATAAAACAGGACTACGTAATAAATGACTGATCATCAGTGAGCATCTACAAATGTAAAAAGGAGTAAGTGTGAAGTCCTACATCTGCAGGACCACTCAATATTACGATGTCAACCATCATTAAATACAAAGGTTTAAATTACTCATAAGCACTCACTAAAAGTTTTCAATGCCATTTCACATTGCTTCGATAACACAAGAAATTGTATCACTTCCTTCGTATATTAAATATCCTCAAATAACATTTACAAATACTCTGTAAAGAGGGGATCTGGAGAAAACCGTCTGAGATTGCTGGATTAGAGTATAATATCAGATTCAGTATAATACTGTTTCAAAATAAAAAAAAAAAAAAAAAAAATAGTTACACAAAAATGTCAATGGACCACTTGAGGATAGGCGGGGCTTCTTAGTACCAAAATATCCCACCAGTCTACTTTTTGGCTTGTGGGATAAACAAAGCCATGTGCTTTGTTTTAACCCTAGTAGATATAGAGGCTGAACTAAAAGATTTGATTTAGATGCAACGATTGTAAGCCTTCCAAAATTTTCAGATTGGATGTAGAGTTGATTATCGCCTATTGAAGGAGATGACAGCAATATATTTTCAAAGAAGGATGTAATTTAATGAATCACTTGAGGATAGGCAGGGCTTCGTAGTTACAACATATCCCACCAGGCTACTGCTTCGCATGTGGGATAAACAAAGCCATGTGCTTTGTTTTAACCGGTTTAGATATAGAAGAAATATTATATTAAAGAAGGATATTCCAAGCGTTTTTATAGAATTATTACAATAAGGATCTGCACAGTACTGAACCATCAGTCTTGAAAGATCAAAAATGGACGATTTTTTAAGTAATTCACACAAAGTTATATGTTTGTTTATCCCACAAGCTCTCGCTGCATGTGGGATACACGTCATATGATAGGGGCGTAAACCTCAAGTGGTCCATTGCAGATTGTAAATCAAAAGATATACAATTAATAAAGGAGATTACATTACACAACTAAATAGGAGCTAAGGTAATACAAAACAAAATTAAGACCTACTGGTTTTGAGTAACCGCAGGCCTTAACTTTATTAAACTTTACAAATTAATGTAAACCTCAAAAAGATTGAAGTCAACTTATGATTATCATTGTTAACAAAGAAAAGGACAAATGATACAAATATATTAATATCAATATGAGTTACATTCAATGAGGTTGTGAAAGAAAAAAAATAATCCAGCATGTCTGCTGCATTTTGTTTGTTTTCCAAGACGATCTGATAGGTACAACCCAAACATTTTTATATAGTGTTAGGATGTATGATGTTCAAACTGTTATGCTGAAGAAATTCCAAAAAGGATTTGTCAATATAAGTAATAGAATATATAAAAAAAAATAAAAAAATATTTATTCATTTATTTCCTCTGAAAGTAAAAAGCTAAATAACAATGTTTGTGACTAAAAAAAAAAAATAAAAAAAAATCGTAGTTTTCTGAACTGTTGACCAAAAGTTGACTTTAATATCATCAAAAGTATTTTTTGGCCTAAATAGTAAATATTTAACCAAGAAACCTTTTATATCTTAGGTAAGCCTTAGTTTAAACAAAAATCAATATTAAACTAAACTTCAAATACAAGCAATTTTATATACTATTGCTTCATACCCAACTATCTAAGGAACTGAACTGTTTCATGGCACCAGTGGCTAATACAGCCATCAGAACTTTCTTAGGTTTTCCTATTCTTTGTAACATAACATCTATAGATAGAAATTATTGGCACACTGCAATGTATATATACATAATGTAAAAATAAATTTCATAGTATAATAATAATAATAAATTATATTAAAAATATCGTTTCTATTTAATTATGACACAAAGAATAAAATGCAGCAAATATAAATGAAGAGATGTTAATTCAAATTATCTCATTTTAGGTATTTTGAGGTTATGACTGTTTGAAGCTATTTACTTCGAAAACAATAAAATGAATTCAGAAACAATGGCTAATCTTAAACCTTAATTTTTTATTATCATGAATTCATAAATCTGAAAAAGTGAATATGTGACAATCTGCAGCATCATTTAAACAAAATGTGACCAAGCGTGTCAGGGAACAAAATAGGCTTCCTTTGATTAAGGTTGGCCGTTTTCTGATGGTACTTCCAGTTTGTGATCGCACAATTTCCTTATATTTGAGGAGATAAGTCAAATCAGGTTTGAAAGAATTGTAGTGAATAAAAAAAGTTGTGGACCTTCGCATTCTGATCATAAGTCTGTTGGATTTCTTAAATTTTGAATCCACTTGCAAGATTTTTTTTTTTTCCAAGGAAAAATAATTCGGCGACAAGAGCACAAGAACAGCCACAGAACTTTCAAATTTCTTTCTTTTTTTTATGGCTTATTTCTTGTTGACTGACAGAGCTAAACAGTTCTTATTCCTGACTGAAAACATTATTTATGCAGAAATCTTGCAAACCATAAAACTGATGTTTAAAAATCGGCCATTATTTGCAAACAACTTCCAAAGCTTACGCAATAGTTCAAACACAAATGTAGTTCAATTTTAAATAACAATTAACTTAAATGCAATAAATAAAAATAAAATATCCCTCCTATGAAATTTGGATCAAAGAAACTGCTAATGGCACAAAGAGTAAGATAAGATGAGATAATATTAATTACGACTCTTCGGAAATTGCAAATCAATAGTAATATAAATGAAAGAAACAAAAAGCACTCCAATATCTTTTCTAAACTACATTTGAATTTTGAAATATCTACTTTGAACAAAACGACACTATCAAGAAGTTGATTTTTTATTTATCTACCCCCCCCCCCCCCCCCCAACACAAAAAAAAATTTTTATTCTTTGTACTTTTTTCGCTCATTATCTGGGTGTGTGGGTGGGACAGTCTACTTAACTTTTTCATAATGTTATGCAATCTTTAATGCGTTAATGTAAATCTTTTTCATTATCAATGGCAATCTACTACAATGTATTTGGTTTTGTTTCCAAAGCGTTTTTATCGACAAATGGGTCGATAATTAATGGCTTTTTTTAAACTTCATTTGTCCACAATGTTTTGCTCAAACTTGTCTGAATGGACACAATAGATGTGAATGCATTTCTTTTTTTTTTTACAGACTATAATCAAATGAAGTCAACTTTGTTTTCCTCCCACGCAGGACAAAGACCTGAGGAAATGCACAGAATTTTAGTCTGTGTTGGTGATGGTTTATGCCTAACTCTTTTTTTTTACCCTCCATCTTTCTTTCTTTAAATAGTAAATCAAAAACATAATACCAAACATAAGTTGCAAATTTGTTTCCCCTTTATCAAGTTTCTACATTCGCTACATGACAGACTGAAGTTTTAAATTAAGAAGAACTGATAACAATTATCTACGTGAACAATAGAAAAGACATGTTACCTTGTAATCTTATATTATAAAAGTGTTATTCTGTCTGTCATAAGACTTTCTGTTTCTCCAATTTTGCGACCAAACTTTAAGAGATAGATTGGTCATGCAAATGGATAAAATGTAGAGCTTTTTAAGACAAATAAAATGCTACAAAAATCTTTCGAAAAAAGTTTTTGGTTTCCAAGATGGCGCCTTTTAAAGGGTCAAATTTTGACTTTTTCTCAATTTAAACGAAAAGTATAAAAGTTGGAAGAGAACATTATATTGAGAAAATGTTGGTATTTGAAAGTTCTATCGAACGAGATATCAGTCATTCACAAACGATTCTGCATTTGCAAGATACATGCAAAAATGTGTGGCGCAACCCCAGGTGTGTGGCGCCAACCTGCAATACACCTGAGTTATCTGGAGAAGACCACAACGGGCTGGGAAGTCGTGTATTCTTCGATCTCCATATTAATTTGCTAAATAAATAAAGGTTTTTTTTCAATGCTATACATGCAAGGGTTCCGGAGCGAGCGACGGTACCTGTCTGGTACTACAATAAAAGATCTATCGGAATCTTTACCAATGAAGGAGTTTGGACTAATACTGGGAGTTTTTGTCTTTAAAGTCTTGGTTGGAAATGAATTTCCAGACATTTCTACAAAAATAATTCATAACATTCCCACCTTGCTGCTACAGTCTTCTCATGCTGTTGGCCACAATCTTTTCACATTTGCAAACCACAAGTTTTGAATATAGTTTCTTCTGTAATATTTTTCTTCCTCCATCTTACTAAAAAGCTGTGCTGCCACATGAAAATACTGCAGGGGCTTTAGCAAGGTGGGAATGCCATGAATTAGTTTTTGCAAAAATATCTGAAAATTCTTTTCCTACCAAAACTTAAAAACCCCAGTATTATTCCAAACTCCTTTAGTAGATAAGTCTGCGATAGATCTTTTACTGTGGGAATACAAATCTTTTCTATTGTTCATGTAGATAATTATCTAGTCTTAATTCAAATCTTTAGTCTTAGCTGGTTGTAGAATGGGAGAGTAAAGTGATAAAATGGGACAATAAAAGACTCCGGAAATTCACAAATTCTGTTTGATATTATGTTTTTCTGATTTACTAACTGTATTTACACAAATTACTTGAATCAATGCTCTTGTTAACAAAGAAAAAAAAGCAAGATAATTTTTTCCATCAGGACTTATCCTTAACTTCCTTCCTTCCTTAATCAAACACAACAATAATAAAGGAAAACAATGATACAGAAAAACAAAGGAACACACTGTGCTTTATAAGATTGTAAAAATTACTTCTAGCTGCAATTGGTCAACAATGGGAAATGCAGCAAAACAGCACAGAAAAACTAAGCACCTACATTAGCCATGTCAAACTGACTAGATTTACTGTCATATAAATGCATTTAAATAAATGTAGTACTGAAATTAATGTTGAAAAAATGCACATTAAATCTTGTTGTTGTACAGTCGGACCTCTATTTAACGAAGTCGCTAAATCCCGAAAAAAAGTTCATTATATGGAAAATTCGTTAAATAGAAATTCACCTTTTAAAATTACTTTAAACTACATAAAACAGAATTAAAATACATAAACAATAAATATTATTAATAAAAGTAATGATTTTAATGACATAAAGCATGCATTACCACATGCGAACTTAAATTTTACTAATAAAGTCTGTTAATTTTGTCTGAGTTTTTTTTTTGAAAAAGTGTTTTCGCTCATAGTATATCTCGCATCTTTGCAATGCACCAAAAACCCCTTCAGTATTTTCTTTAAATTGTAATCCGCGTCTGATTGTTTCAAATGATCATACGAAGGTTTTTGATTCTGCATCATGATCATTTCCATTTTCATCATCTTCATTGCAATTCATTGCTGTATTGTTTTTATTTTTCACACTGTCCAAAATATCTGATTCAGTTAGTGTTTCCGAGGTCTCAACTTCAAAATCACGTGAAAGATAATCATCAATCAGCACATCATCGTCAATTTCTTCTTTTTCCCTCAGCTGTATTCACATTCCTTTCATTTCCTCTAAGGGAATATTAATAATAAAAACATTTCAAGAAGAAAAAAAAAATAGATGTCACGAAAAAGTTTGTTAAATAGAAAATGCACTTCGCTATTTGGAGGTTATTTTACGAAGAAATTAGCAAAATGTTCTTGGTTCCAAAGAAAAGTTCGCAAAATAGAGGTTCGTTAAATAGAGGTCCAACTGTATATATGTGTCAAAGATCACCAGACCATATTGCTAAACATTATAATGATGAGATTAAAAAAGCAGTTCCTGGAAAAGGACGAATAAATTCTGACGATTTCAGTGTGAAAGAATACTATCAACAAAGAACGACACCAACAGAGAGAATAGCGAAACATTTTAACACAGTGGAAGTTCAGCAAAAGTGATCAACTTCTGTCCCTTTGTTGACATGTTGCTTTGTTGTACTATTTCACACGCATTGAAACTGTCCGATTTTATGCATTTTGACAATCCAGTAAGCATGTTAATTCTCTCCATTTACAACTTGTAAATGTATGTTACACTTTCTGTTGCAAAACAAACTATTACCTTACGAAATCATTAAAAACACTTTAAATTAATGAAAATCAAAAACTTCTTTTATTTCCTCAAACATCTTCCGTGCGATATTTCGATAATCCTGATCAGATTATCTTTCTCAAGCTTTAAATGAAATACATTAAGAGAAAAGGAACAGCTTCCTTCTTCTCCCAAAAACCAGAAAATAAAGATTTGGACATTGCTTTCAAAAATAAGAAATTCAGAAGCTTAGAAATGTTTTTTAAATTTCATATTTATTGTAATAATACTGCACGCTTTACGCATTTATGATGAGCGTGTCACTTTTGTATTGTTATTTTAGAATCTAAAATTCTGATTGTCATTTATTTTCTGGTTTTTGGGAGAAGAAGGAAGCTGTTCCTTTTCTCTTAATGTATTTCATTTAAAGCTTGAGAAAGATAATCCGATCAGGATTATCGAAATATCGCACGGAAGATGTTTGAGGAAATAAAAGAAGTTTTTGATTTTCATTCAACTATTACCTTGTTTTCCCTTATAAACTCCAATACAAAGATAGAAAACCATCAGGTAATCATCACTTCAAAGAAGTATCTTAAACTATACTTCACAATAATTGGCTAGAAGTGAGCAAAAAAGGGATTTACAATAATAAGGCTAAATACAACAAACAAGTTGTAATATAACATAAAATTATAATTTTGTATTCAAATTACTTGTTTGGTTGCATGGCTCCACACCAGTCCAATGGCTCTTCAACAAATATGGCTCTTGTAGTTGAAATGCAGAAGTCTTGAGTTTTCTCTTGATGATGATTCGACATAACCATTCATCTAACAGGTTCGTGCAGATATAACAGCAAAATTATATTGTAAAAGGACAAGCATTATAATGACGACTCGACATTTTATTCCACCATTCGTGGATTGAAACTATTATTTCATCTTGGCAGAACTTATTAGGAACTATGGTTTAGAGATTCGATTAATGAGAAAGTGAGCTTTAAAACAAAAAAAATTAAACCTTTTTCTCTTACATTTTAAAACTCATATGGCATTTTTTTCTTCTTCATTACACCTCTCTTAGTATATGGCAAAAATGGGGAGAGTTGGATTATAATAATACTAAAAAGAAAACGACTTCATTCCAATTCATGTCACCGCTTTTCTTTAAAGAATTTCCATTTTAACGTAGAGACGAAGTGATCTCTAAGTTTCAGCTTAAAGTCTTCGTACCAAGTGACGGTGTTACGCCGCCGCCGAATCTTTTCAGCTGGGGACAGAAGGGCTTCCTTCTGCAAGATTCCTGGCAGTTCGCTCCAGTCGCTCAGGTAAATGATCGGAGCCTCAAATGTCTTCAGCAGGCGCAGAGGGGCTCGAGTGGAGACTATGCTGCCTCTGTAAGTTGCGCCATCGCCGCAACTCCCTGGAGTTTCTATGTCTTCCACAACAGGAACGGAGCCAACAGACATGGCTTCGTAGATGCGATAGCATTCAGTGTTTTTCCCAACTGGGCTCAAAGTCAAATCGCTGAGGGTCAAAGCAGAGACGTAGGCTTCCATGCTTTCTTTGGTTTCGTTTGGCAGCCATCTATTCAAACAAAATAATAAAAATATTGATAATCTTTCTAAAAATCAACAACAAATATATAGGTGCCTACATAAACAATTACAGATATACATTTCCATGAAGCAAGTATAAAATATACAAGTTAAATTTACAATTATTTTCAAGCATTAAGATATTTCCTTATAAGAATTAAGTCTCTACAATAGCATAAGCAGGAAATTTCTTTTTATTTTGCTGCTTTACTGAGAGTTTAAAAACCCTTTCTTAAGGTTTCTGTTGCAATCTATGAAGCAACCATTGAAACTTACTTTGTAGGTTTTTCTTGAATGTAGTTTCTTTTTACCGAATCTTAATATTAAAGAATGAATCAGAAATAATGAGAATACAAAAATTAATTTAGAGAATAATATTTTTCATCTAATATTTAGATCAAGATAAATAATACATCGTTGGTAAAAATTTTCTAGACATTTCCACATAAGAATCGAGTCAATTGCTTTTAAGGTCTGCAACTGCAAACTGAAAAATTAATTTTTGCTAAATGCCTTTTCAAGTATAACTGCAAATGACATCATAACAGCCACAATGAAAAGCATCTCTCTTCAAGATTCCTTTTCATCAATTCTATTGTTAATACAACAGAAATGCAAGTTGGATTGAGTTTCTTCCAAGAATTAGAATTTATTTATAAACATCAGGATCAGAAATGTTTATTCTTCACCAGTTGAAAATGAATATCACTTTGTTTAAACTCAACTTATTAACAGTCACCACTCCATAATACATAAACCTGTTTCTCATCTACATCAATTTGATAAGAACTAACACTAAATGCTATTTTTTTTTAATTTCTCAGAACTCCTTTCTTTCACATGATGTTTAATGAATATTAATCAAATGTGTCAGTCAAATCACTGCAAATATATAAAAAAAAAAACAATGGCATTTTTTATTTCAAGTTCATGCACATTCAAGAATATATAAAAATGTTTTATATGGTCTTTGCAAATACTGCTCAAGTTAATTAGTAACATCCAGT
This sequence comes from Thereuonema tuberculata, assembly GCA_023159025.1. Lineage (NCBI taxonomy): Eukaryota > Metazoa > Arthropoda > Chilopoda > Scutigeromorpha > Scutigeridae > Thereuonema > Thereuonema tuberculata. Next base: position 34,355 of record JAFIDM010123958.1, on the reverse strand, counting down.
CACTATCACTCAAAATTAACTTCTTTTGTTAATATCGAAAGGCTTTTGACATTTTCACTTACTGACTGAAAATTATCAGTTTTGTGCAACATGGCACCCAGAGATACGTATTAGCAATAGCAGTGATGTTGTGATTGTTCATTTTAATAGAACAATGTTGACAGATAGAACTATCAGTTGATTGATTTTATTAGGGCTGTTGTAACCAACAAGCATAAGAATTTAAACTTAAATTTGTAGCCAGACCAGCTTTGTAGTGCCAGTCGAAAATTAACACAAAGTTTTGAGATTCTCACATGTGTTGGATAGCTATTGGTCTACATTAGAATGACGACTGCATGTAACAATGTTTTGTATCAACTATTTTACATTCTTAAGCAGCAACTTCAAAATTAATGCTACAGTCACCAACATATTTTGAAATTGTCACTGCAGGGAATAACAAAAAAAAAAAGTAACAATTACATATTTAAAATAGATAATTACATATTTAATTGTCCAAAAATACTATAGAAAAATATATATGATGTTTAAGAAAATATCAATAATGAAATTTAAAAAAAAAAAAAAAATATTGCACAGCAGTATTAAGGATTTGCTAAAATCCTTCAATGATTTCTTCAGAGGCTGAAATTTTGTAAATCTGTTTGGCAGAATTATTGTATAAAATTAAGATTATTCTAAAGTTTTTAAAATTTGAATGTTTAATGTTTTCTTGAATTCATTAACATTTTTTGCACAAATTCAAAGCTTTTTAAAATTAAGAAAAAGGAATATTACTCTGATCTTGTTTTTATTAGACACTGCTTTATAAAACCACTGCTTTCTAAGACTGACATCATCTTCTCTCTTGAGGAATTGGTATAAACGGTTCCTAGGAAATTGCACATATACGGCCGTGGTTCCTCTAGATCAAGATGCCGTAAATCTATTCGGGGAAAATTGCGATACCTAAAAGCAGAAGAAGCAGATTAGGAAATGATTTTGAAATAAAATTACCTTTAATAAAAATTAATAATAATCGGTAATTTTAATATTACTTAATCTGTCAGCATTAAATCTGTTAGGATCGTGATTATACTGAATCGATTACTATAAGGAAAAAGAAAAACTGGTTTCAAATTGTACGAAACTATGGCAATCCCATACATGTCTCATTTTTGGTAACTTCCTGTGAGACAGGAAGTGATCATTTTTTTCTATCCACCTCTACAAGTCAAAAGTTTTTCAATCGCTCATCTCCATACAACTTAGAGTTTGGGCTGTAGGAGTGGTGGTGGACAGACAGAACTTTCTTAAAAGCTCCCGCTTCCCCTTTTACACTATATAGGGGATCACTAAAAAGTGACATTAATATTAAATACTTGACAGTTCAAATTTCATGCAGCTAAGAAATAAGATAAATTTAACCGAACAATTTCATATTTACTAATTATGAAAACGAATTAACAATGGACATAATCATATTGGCACATCATGAGTTACTGTCAATGGCACTTAACGGCTGTTTTGTGCTGATAGCATTCATTAGTCAAAGTTAATCAATAGCTGAAACAATCTATGAGTTCAAAATAAAAACAGTTCAGTCATGCCAGAGGTAACCAAAACACTAGCACAGAGCAACAATAAAGAAAATTATTGTAGCCACTACAGCTTCAAATTTTGTCAAGATATGCATATGCCACAAAATACCAACTAATTAAAGGATAAAAATCAACAAAGCAGCCTTCACATCCAGGTTTTTCAATTCCCCTATCCCGTTATCTTTGTATGATCAACCATTTAATCTATTACTTACTGAAATGGTGGAAGAGAAGCCTTTTTCATTTCAGATATCAAAACTAAAACTAATAATGAAGATATAATTCAGGATGAAATTGTATATTAAAAAGGTTTTCTTTAGTTTAAGAATCGCAAAATAATAATAATAATGCTTACATGGCTACTCCAAGAGGCCACTGAAAGAAGTAATTGTTGTCAATGAGTGGGGTATCGTAAATGATAAAAGTGAAATTAATGATGCCACCATTGGATTCCATATAAGGAAGAAGCCATTCGTTTTCACACTGTTCATTTCCTAAAATTAACACAGTCACTCCTTTTAAATTTCGGAAAGAAGCCAGGAAATCCAACCAAAATTTCGAGAACTCCACCTTCTCCTCACTGCGACCGTTGAGGGTCAAGACCAAAAACTCAACTGAGGATGGAACTTTGCTTGGAATGACTCCTGGGCCAGTACGAAACCTGAAATGTAATAGAGAACAAAATTAAATTTTAATATTTAAAAACAGTAAAGATGACATTTCAATTGCATATTACTCAACTACTGAAAAACCTGAGAAAAGAAATAATTATTTTTCTTTAGGTAGACATGGGGCCAACTGTTCGACTTGTCTGCAAGTTGGAGAATCCAAGTTCAAGCCCTGACACAGGTCAACCAAATCTGTCAAAGAGGTACAGGGTTCGTTATCTGAAGTAAGACTGTGTCAGATGGATATTTTCTTAAGTGCTTCTTCTTAATGATGATTTCTTAAATATTCTTAATTGCCTTAGAAAGAATGTTGTCACTACTTGTAAATTAGAAGCCGAAAAAAGTTTATTCATTTATCAAACCTCTGCTTCTCGATGCTTCTGTTCAAATTTTATCTTTAAAAAACTTTTCAAAGACTTAAAATTTCCATCTGTTACAGGCTGTAATAATCAAATTCCTTGACTCAAATTTTACCAAATCACAGATTTTCATTAAATTAAATTCATTTTAATGAATAAAACTTCATTCATACTAAAAAGGAAATATCCTGATAATTTCAGATAAGAACATATTGTAATAGATCTAAAAAGAACCAATAACTAATAAAGCATTGCAAGATAAACACTGATCAGTACAATGACAATAGAATCAAAATGTAAATTAGGTATCGCAACTCATGAAATAAATATATACAACTTTACAATTTCTTCACTTTATCCACACAATATTTCAATCGGTAAATTACTGATCTTTCTCAGTTGTAAGAAGTGGAAAATAAATTTCTGCCTACCTCTACATACAGAATCCGTTCATAAATATTCAAAAGAACATTTTTAACAAAGAACAAGTCCGAAGTTATATAACTCCTAAGATTACAATAACATGTAAAACTAAGAAAACCTAATTAAAACAGTGATTCATAACAAAGAGAGGTTTCCTTAGTTTAAAATGTTACTGTTTGGAATGTAACAGAATAAATTACATTGTATAAATTATTGTAATTTAACATAAGTTGTTGTACAACTTTGGATCTTTGATCTTTGTTATACAGTTATATGTTCTTTTGAATATTTATTAACGGATTCTGTGTATAGAGGTAAGGAGAAATTTTCCATCTCTTATACTTGAGGAAGATCAGTAATTTACCAATCGAAATATTAATATGAATAAAGTGAAGAAAGCATTAGGAAAATGTAAATTATTATAATTTAAAATTACTCTTACTTGAATTTAATGTTGTCAAGTTTTTTAAATCCATAACTCCATATTCCGTTCATCTTCTTTTCCACTTTTCCTCCTAATATGTGCTCCCACAAATACAGTCCTAAAAAACAAAAAACAAAAAACCAGACTTAGGAATTAATTTTAAATTATGAAATGAAGACAGATTATTTCCCAACAGAAAAAGAAGTGTTCCTAAAGGCTTCCAAGGAAATGAAAGAAAAATATTAATGAAAGGTAAGATCACATTTCTATTCCATATTATTCCATCCTTGCTGACAATTTTGTTTTTGTTTTCTTCTCTGCAACAATAAAAGTAGAATGTTTCTTGATCTGACCTGCATCATTCTCCTCTGTTGGGAATGGTGAAGTAAGGAACAGAATCAAAAGTCAAACAACTGATTACATCATATGCACAAAAAAACGACAATCCTATTACATAATTTTTTTAGTAGTCGAAACCTTCATTTTAACTCTTCATCACAGACTACCAATCTAATGTGTAAAAATCCCTGAAATCCTATCTATTTCTTAAACCTATATTATTTCTATTATATCCTTTCTTCTATCTATTGAGCTGCCTAAATTTTCTAGCCAAGAAAATCTATATAGCTCTTACGGCTTACCCTTAAGCAGTTCAGAGACAGATAGAACCTAACACTCTTATTCTGGTGCTGCTTTTCTGAATAATTCTTCATTATTTTAACCTTAACCTATCAAACCTTGGGTTTGTAAACACTAAACACATTAAGGTCAAGAATAAACATGCATCATAATACTAGAGGTTTATTTTTTTTTAGGCATAAAGATTTGGTCGTTGACTGCAATTTAAATTTGTGCAAACTGCACCTTTTTAAATTTTATCTTTTCAAATGTCAATCAGTCTAATTGATTGATAAGGGAGCTGCAAAAGGCCTCCCAAAGCTCTTGACTCCCGTAATGTATTTTTAAATTTTTATTATATATTTTAAACCAACTTGTGTGTTTGCAGATTCATTTATTCATGCATTACTATTTTTAAGTACATGTGAAACATCTTTTAAATTAAAATTAAGGCAATAAACTGGAGAATATCTCTGCTACAAACTAAAGTCAACAACCTAACTATTATTCATTCATCAATTTCAAACGCAGAGTGGAAGACGAATATGGAATTACTAACAACTAAAACATTGTCTGGTTAGTTTATGAAATCCTCTTTTTTTTCCCCCAATGACTTTCAGACATTAGAACAGATAATCTTACAGCAAATGTTTCTTTAGAGTGCCAGACAAGATGATGATGAATTGCACAATAAACACCCAACAAAGCCTACATCTTGACTTCCACTCAGCAGCAAGATGAATTGCAGTTACCTTTTTTCTGTTTGTACACATGCTTTTTTGAAATGTAGATGGAAGACCATTTGCAATATAAATTAAAGTAGAAGTTTGTTCAACTAACAATTCTTTCACCTATCAATGCATTGCAATCATCAAATGCATACGTAACTGAGAATAACACAATGAGATGCCAATGTACGCAACTGCCCAACAATTTCCTTAAATTTTATGAGCTATATCACTACACTCTGTTGCTATCATAATCACAAAATATACATTATAAACATTTTAATATCAATTTAATCACAAAGAGATTGGTGAATACAATCTAATAAGATGTACGCAAGTAGTAGTAATGTGCTGCGTGGATGGCAGAGTACAAGCCATATGCAAAGAGTATATTGTCAGGCTGGGATATGACTATCTATTACATATGGTAAGTGTTCATATTTTCCTTTTGTGCACTATATCTTCCCAGTGACAATGTAGCAAAACCTAGAAAATTTTGTTAACTACTATTTTCGTAAATGGATAAATGCTAATTTCTATATAATTTCGGTTTCATTCCCCTATTTTGCTTTTATACTCTTCCATTACATCATATCCTCTGTATTCATAATATTTGGGAGAGAATTAAACATCGGTAGGCCTAGTAGAAAGTCATGTGGTCTTGATGGGACAACATTAGTGGGCTAAAAACCATGAAATAAGGTGATGCCAGCCAGTCTATACCACTTAAAAGTATTTTGTGAGTTGATCTACGAGAGTGAATGACTTACACGACTCCAGAATGGTCACAACAAAACTGCATTGAAAAGTGCTCCCCCCCCCCCCCCCCCAAAGTTTGGAAAAATAATCAGTTACAATCCTGAACATTTTTAGCCTCTCTTACTGCCTAAATTTGCCCCCTTGTGATTTAAGAATTTATCTAAAAGCAAGGAGTATTGAATGGAATTGATTCTTGACTATATAAATGCGACTCAACTGCTGTAATGCTTTAAAAAGGTTGTTTTGGTTATTATTGGTTAGAGATGATGTTTATCTCAAATAAAACTTGTTGCTACAAAATTATCAGTATACCTCTTTTATCCAATTTATTCACTTCTTACTAAATTATTCCTGTTAAAAATCATTGGAAAATATAAGATAATTAATCCATAAAAATTAATTCCCAACAACTTACCTACTGCGGATTTGCCCCATACCTCTACGTTATGTTCAGAGGCACCACCAGAAACCTTTTGGAAGGTTTTACCAAAATCTAATGAATGATTACTCCACCATTTCAATTTTGGTTTTTCGGAAGAAGACATCGAACCCTTGGCTCGTTTATTTTCCTTTTCCAACTCTTCTCCCCAAGGATTCCATTCTTCTTCCCCTGTAACAGAATCAACCTACGATTAGCCAAACAAAACAGTAAATGCTGTCAAGAAATACACAAGTCTAAAAAGAATATGGCTCATTCCATGTCAAGTGATCCATCAAAAAAGCCTGTACCTCTTGGATTTTTTTTTTCAAATTTGAATGACTTAATCAGAGATAGCAAAAAATCCAAATTTTTAGATTTAGCTGCAGTAGTTTTTAAATAATGGCTCTCCGAATTCCCCCCAAAATTGGAATTTTCCGCTGACAAGACATTACAAAATAAATGATTATTTGAGCTAGAAGTGAGATACAAGGTTGAGGAAAATATCATTTCGTAGCTTATTTTTTTAGCTTTCCAATGATATATAACGTGACTAGTTTTGGACACTTAAATTTCAAGGTCATGCCATAAAATGTTTGACCATGAATTTCTCAAAAAACTAATTTTTTAAAATTTTGAAAAAAATCACTTAAACTTTTATATTTTGGCATCATTTGTGGAGTGTTTCATTATGGGATCGCAGTGGGATCATATTTTCTTCAATTTTAGAAAAGTACTATGCAAAGGAAAAAAAAACATCCATTTAAAAACAAAATCGTAAATTTATTTCACAATTGTTTTATTCCTTTGGACAAGGCCAAATATTTATAGTTTGCAATTGTGCTGTTATATAAACATGTTAAAATAAGTTGAATATGTTAACATAGTGGGGAGAGAGGTTGGCTGAGGTTGAGTTAAGTAACTCGGGAAAGAGAGAAAATCCTTAAAATGAACTCCAAACTTATTGAAAAGGTACAAATAATTGCACATTTATACAAGTTTGCATTGTTGTAATTTCTTCTTCCATGTTAACAATTTCATCCTTGCAAGGTAATTTTGAAGAGTTGCTATTGCTAAGTCCATCTCATCCTTGCAAAAACAGTAACTGCAGCCAGTTGGGCATGTGGTTGCAGGGCTGCGCCAAGCAAAAGTTGTCGCCCGCAGACTCCCCAAGACGTGCCATGCACTCCCGCTTGGCATGGCCGTATGTTTGCATGAAGGTTAGGATTTGGCAGATAGGACTATGAAGAACTGACAGTGTATATGTAAAAGATGGAGCAAGAATTTTAGTTCCATCATGTCAGTTGTTTCATTCTTAGTTAAGCCACCATTTATTACTGTACTTGCATGTTACATATCCTTTCCCTTCTGCTAGTGTGAGCATCTATTTAAAACCGTCTCCTGACAAAGAAAATTTGTAATAATTGCTCACCCTTTGAAAATACCTTTGTCAATATCTCTTTATCTGACAGGGAGAAAACTGTGAAACTTCTGATGCCTGGTATTGGTTCTGCAATCAGAAATTGTCCTATATGTAGTTTCTCTTTTTCTTTGCGTTGTACTTTTCCCTGAAACATTTTTATTTCACTCATTTTCTTATCACAGTACGATGAACTGTGCAATCTTTTCTTAACTAAAGGTGACTCTTGAAGAGTGCCTAAGTCTTATTGAGGTTTTCTAAGATAACACATCTAAATCTACAAAGTCTTTATCTTCATGAGAAGGGCCTGGCATCATAACACTTGCTACTAACACTGAGCTGTCTTCTGCCTCCATTTTATTTTTTTCCTAAACTATCACAAGTTTTCATAACCTATTCAATAATGTCTGATACACATCCATTCCATAACAGGTCTGAGACTTTTACTAACACTTTGGTGTCTTTCTTTGAAGCATTACAACAGAAAAGCCTTGCAGTTTTACTGTACTTTTTTAGTCGTCATTGAAAATATATGCACTCGCACAACATCCACTATATGAACTTTAACTGGTTCAAATAGAAGTTAATAACACAAAGAAGTAAACACAAAAAAAACCTTAGTTCAGCCTTCACATTCACTCCAGGAAAGTCAAGGCACAACTGAGTGGTTGTTGAATCTTAAAACAATGTTGCCAAATAAATTTCAAAATGTTGCTAAAACTAATGATGAAAGTTGCCACTAAGTAATTAAAATAAAAAGGAGCAGTTACAAGTGGCATAAATGTTACTATTTTAAAACTTATGATTTAGCTTGGTGTAGGCTCAATATCTTGCCTGTACAGACATGACTGCAGTCTGCTTCTTCATTTAGAAACTATACTATCTTCTGTCCTAACTAGTCATATTTTCTTTCTTTCCCGAGTTACTTAACTCAACCTCAGCCAACCTCTCTCCCCTCCATATTAACATATTCAACCTATTTTATCATGTTTATATAATAGCACAGTTGCAAACTAAATAGTGGGCCTTGTCCAAAGGAATAAAAAATTGTGAAATAAATTTTCGATTTTGTTTTAAAATGGATGTTTTTTCCCCTTGCATAGTAATTTCCTAAAATTGAAAAAAATATGATCCCACTGCGATCCCGTAATGAAACACTTCACAAATGATGCCAAAATACAGAAGTTTAAGTGTGATTTTTTTTCAAAATTTTTAAAAATTAGTTTTTTGAGAAATTCAAAGGTCAAACATTTTATGGCATGATCTTGAAATTTAAGTGTCCAAAACTAGTCATGTTATATATCATTGGAAAGCTTATAAAATAAGCTACAAAATGATATTTTCCCCAACCTTGTATCTCACTTCCAGCTCAAATAATAATTTATTTTGTAATGCCATGTCAGTGGAAAATTCCAATTTTTGGATGATTTCATGGAGGGCCATTATTTAAAAACTACTACAGCTAAAAATCTAAAAATTTGAATTTTTTTTTTTAATATCTTTGAGGGTACATTAAGTGAGCCAAATCTGAAGAAAATCCAAGAGGGTAAGGTTCAAAAATTGTAAATTTGTGGATTACTGGAAATGGAATGACCCACATAACACCAAATACATATATCTTAATCTAAATGGATTTCTCAACAAATCTTTCATCACTGTGTCTCCTTATTGTAATCCATTGGTCAACAAATCATATTAAAACATACTTATTAATAAAGAAAAAGCATAACAATACATAAAATAATTATTTCTTACACATTTAATGTATAAAAAATTACATATTCAATATGTTCTTGTAAAAGATTATTTATTAGTTATAAAAAGTCTTTCAAAAATATAATAAAAACATGATAAAGAATGAAAAAAAAGTGGAATGTTAAGATGATTTAGTTAATTATATCAAATTACAAAAACTTTTGAAAAGGATTAAATAACTAAGACCCCATTCTTTTTGAAGTATACTGTTATTAATATTACTTAGAATTTTCAGAAAAGGTTACTTATCACTCAAATTCTAAATGTTTTTAAGTAGAGTTTTACAAGAGCTTTGTCCTCTTTGTCCACTTCATCATTGCCTTATATTATCATTTTCACTTCCAATTCACTGAAACAACAAATACTAAAGAAATGAATCCACTGACAATGTAATGTTTAATAGTTATGGAGATTCTCATTCTTTCGTAATGCTCCTGTTATTCTTGGGAACAGTCATTAAAATGTTTCTGGAAAGTAATTTTAATGACTCCAAATACACGATGTGGAAGACTTTGTCCTCTTTTAACTCTACAATATGTGTTACTTCTTAATTTTTGCACTATCACCAATCGGATATTTTTGAATAACCAACTACAGTAGAACCCGGGTAATCCGAAATTTCCGATAATTCAAACAGAATCTACGATGAAGGAAAAAAATTAAATCCACTAGCAAGAAGTACAGTAATCCACTAAGTACAGTATTTAATCATAGCACTGTACATATTATTAAAATAACAGTTTTTAAGCTATAACTCGTCCCGATTTACTCTGTATTGTAGGCTATTGGCAACAAAAGCCAACCGAAAAGTATGCAACACTCCAGATACTGCAACTGTCTTTTCACAGTGCAATTCTTCTGCCTCACTGTTACGCTACATTGGCAAGTGGGAGCTAACACCATAGCTGTAGCTGTGTACTGTATAGCCCTACCATGTAGAGTACTATGTTTTTTTTGGATAATCTGAACAGACCACAGCCCCAATTAGTTCGGATTTCCAGTGTTTCTACTGTATCTGATTCCTCTACAAATTATATAACTTCTGGAGACAAGATATTACAAGAGTTTCTCTTCTTCCAGCACAGATGCAAAGCTTTGCAACGAATACGGTCTAACGCTACTGAATCATTCCGCTATCATTTTTGTAACCTTCAATCATCCATTCACAGGATACTGTCAATACATCTTCAAGAAATTAACCTTTCGAAGCCAACAACAAACACACGATCTGCTTTACTTTCCTCATTTGAGAGGTTGATTTGTCAATTTAAATTTGTTTTCTTATTAACCCTCAGAAATATTATCAGAGAGAATTTAAAAAGAGATTATGTATAAATATTCACTTTGGAATAAACATCGATGTAATTATAAAATATACATTGTACCTGCATTTCATAAAGAGCAGCTTCCCACTGCATAACAAAAGCCAGAATAGCTTAAATCAATCTTACGTTTGCATTTTGCCTTTAAGACCATTATTTACCATCTCTTGTGACAAGGAATTCAATCCACCTCTATCTCAACAATCTATTGGCAGGTTTCCATGAGCATGACAAATGTTCAGTTTCCTGCCATTCTCCTAAAAACTTTTCCATCTTTTTTTTATCTTCATTCCCTTGTACTCTATATTAAAATCAGAAGATCTGCCAGAAACTAATGAAGGCAGGATAAACTGAGCAAGACAATTACACCAATTTTTTTTACTGTCTGAGGATCTTTCTAAAAGTACGAAGCTATAACAAGTATATAATCATCAATGTCGATCATTCTGTTTACATCTTTTCAAGCTTATTAGAACTCATCTTGTCGATACAGTTAAGAGCAAATAGAAGAGGAATTAGGATTAAAAAGAGAGAGAGAACATCCTCACCTAAAATTCAAACTGAAAAAACAAAATAAAGAGAAAGTGAAAATAAATAAACGCACTTACTTACAAACATGTAAGAGAGAATTAAAAATGATGGCAATAAACCGACAGTTTCGGAATACTCTGTATTCCTTCATCAGGGATGGCACAAACATATAAGACATCACAACAACATTTAAGACAAGGTGCTAAACTTGCCTAATCCTCTCACTTCCCTCACTTTCACCATGCATTCCCACCTCGTGTCGTCTTAAATGTTGTTGTGATGTCTTATATGTTTATGCCGTCCCTGATGAAGGAATACACAAAGTATTCCGAAACTGTCGATTTATTACAATGTTTATAATTCTCTCTCCTACATGTTTGTAAGTAAGTGCGTTTATTTTCATTTCTCTTTATACAAGCAAGTAAGTTAAGCCTCCTTGTTAAAAAAAACAAAATAAACTAAGTAACAATAAACAGATTTAAATTCTCCTTGAATGGTTTCACATACAGCTCTAATAAAGCAAACAAAAAAATACCAGTTAAGACAAAAATGCCAATATATTTCCTGTTGTATTTCACTGATTTAAAGAGAAACAATTTTTGTATTTTTATTGTAAAATATATTTATACTTTAAAGAAAATTCAACACTGACTAATTAATTACCCAACAGCAAAGAAAGCATTTTGAAGATAGGGCGATTTCATTAAACCTGAATTACACAGTATTTTTTTTTTAAGTAATTTCTTCAAGACACTTGAATATTTATTGAAAAAAAATACAATGTGTCTCTTTGAGCAGGTGACAAGTGTAAGGACTAAGGATTCTGAATAAAATTTTCCACTACTTTATTAACAGGATCATGCAAACTTTCTTTCATTATTCATATGGTAAGAGCAGATAGTCAAGGACACAAAACCTTGTTTATGAAAGAAGCCTTGATGGTAAGAGACCTGTAAGAAGATGGATTTCAGAATGGCACGAAGAAACCAGTTTTAATGGAAACAAATGGAAATTCACTACTTGTTTACACAAAACCATAAAAGAAAATTATTTTCTATTTTTATTTTCATTCAATAATAAATTTAAAGTTCTTTCTCTTGCTAACTAGTGCCATCTTCCGTATATTTTCTGTAGTCAATGGTAATATGAAAAATCTTTTAATTGATTGTTTACATTTAAAGAAAATAAAAAATACATTCTATTTCTATCAGCGAATATAAAGTAGTTCTACATGAAATCTTTACTAATAAAATATCAACAAAGATGGCACACATTAAATGCATTTAGTATCATTATAAGACAGAATCAGAGTCACAGATCTAGGCTTTTACAAGTATAATAAAAGTCTATGTTATAAAAGCACTAATAGAAAGAAGAAGAAACAAAAAAAATCATCAGAACGTGGTGGTCACTTGTCCCAAATTGACAACTACTGGGAATTATCCTCACGATTCACAACTTCGCCTTTTTGAATTTCAATTAACCCAATTTATGTAAAATTCATCGCGTCTTCGTCGTTCCTAACTTTATAGCCACCATATTTCTAAGTTTGGCCAGAAAAACAACGGACCAAAATTTAATTTTATTATGTAAATTACTTAAAAAGTCGTATTTTTAATCAGCAAATGGTATCTACCAAAAACTTAGCAGAGGGAAAGGCGGGAGAATGAAAAACAGGGAACACAGCTTTCCGGTAATTTTATTTAAACAAGTCAATAAGAAATAAATGGGTTGTGTGATCTTTACAGAACAACATCCATTAACATCGAAAAATCGCTTGTATGTCTACGTATCTTTCTCTAAAAGGTCTTTTCATTGGACACAATAGATTCACTTATGCACTCAAATGAACAGGAAGAAGGAAGTTATCACATCCTGGAGGGCTTGACAGCACGTGCTAACAGAGTACACTACTACTTAACCATTTTAAACATATGTAACAAGGCAATAAGTGATTCTCTCTGAATTTTCTTCTTTTCCTGTTTTTATTTTAATAATTACAAACGCTAGTTCAATAGCTATGACAATCCCTCGGTGTTAAGACATTTTGTAAATAATTGTTTTATTACTTATTGCTCACCTGACAGCGCCCAAAACCTTTGAACATCTTTTTTACTTGCATTGGTGTTTTTACTAATTAGAAAATAAGCAGTATAGCATGTCAGTAATAAATAGGCAATAAAAACAATCACCGCTAAGCGTCTTAATAACAGAGACATAGCGCCATCATGTGCCGGAAGTGAAGGAAGACATCCAAATTTGGAAATATGAAAATGAAATAATACTACTCGGAAAACTACTTAATTCAAACGATTTTTAATTTTTTTCTTTTTAATAAAATAAAATAAACTCGACCATGTTACTGTTTTCACATTAGTGGGAAGATTACATATTCATTTTGTGCTGAACCGGAAATGAGGTGAAATGTCAACTATTTCTTCCGGTTATAAGATGGCAGCTCCTAAGGCCTTCACGGGTCTGTCTGGACTGATGCCCGCAAATCCTGATGTCTGTACCATCGAAGCAACGGTGGTGACGGGTTTTGAACAGTTAGCGAAAGACGAATGCGCTGAAAAATTGAATTCGGCTGCAATAGTTTTTAGAGGAAGAATAATATTTGATGTGAAAATTGAACAAATTCCTGAGGTTTGTTGCTTCGAAGTTTTCTTCCGCATTCGAAATTAATTGGTTTATTTAAAGAGTCAGTTGACAGAACTAACGAAATAAATTATAATTCTGTATTTTTGAAATCCAGGTTTTACGACTGAGGTCCATAGATAGCGTATACGTAATAATTCAAGACGTGGAGAATTTTTGTTTTCCAAAGGATAAGGTAAGGTTAACGTAATAATCATTAGAACAGAAATTAGGCCTAGATGTGCAACGCATAGTATCTGAGAATTCATTGACATCAATTCAAAAATTTGTTTATTTATCACGCCAAAATTATTTCTTCTAAAAGCGCTTACTGGAAAAAAAAGCAAAAACCCAAAAGTTTCGGTTTCGTTTCACATAGCGCTGTTCCTTCTCTTTCCATAACGTTAAGATATTTACATTTAACGGATTTCTTTTTTCTTTTTCCAAACTGGCCATAAGCCAGTTTTGAATGCGTAAAATTAGAATGTAATAAAGAAGAGAATAAAAGTATGCACTTATTGACAAAACACGAGAAATGCTGAAGTACAAATTGAATTAGTCTTCATATTTCTATCTTTTCATGATTAGGACATATAGAAAGATCATTCACGACATAGGTTATTATTCACATCCATTCGGGAAGCGTGTTTTTATGCAAAAATAGTATTTTCATTATGACGGAGCGTTGCATTGACAATTGACTAGTCATGGGTGATAAATATATATATAAAAAAAAAAAGCCCCAAACAGCTGTATTTGTAACCACTTAGATTTAATTTATTAATGTCTTATCACAAAAAATGAAAAGTTCGACTACCTTTTTTATTTCTATCTTAAGTAAGACATGCAAATGCCAATGTATAAAATGCACCCATTTTCAGAATAGTTTTAGGGGAAACGTTAGCTTGTTGAAAAAAAAAAATTGTATATACACTCTGTGTATAACGTCATCATTTTTGGACACAGATTTTTAAGGAAGTGTTTACTGTATTTATGAAACACAGTAAGCCCTGTATTTACTTTCCTAAAGAAGTTGATGTACATTATGAGTTGACTTTCTTGGAAAAGAAGGCTTCTGATTTTTAAAATGTAATTATTGAAAAAAAAAAAAAAAAAAAAATTTTCTTTCTGTACTTAAACGATACTGAAGCCCACTGATACCTTCAGTATTGGTATCAAGGGTGGTAATAAGGGTAGCAAATGTACAATTGTTTTTAAATGAGGAAATTTATTTACTATTAAGGAGAAGGGGGGTACAATTCAGTAATTGCAGCCAAAATACTGTCAAAGGTCTCCTCCCTCCTATTACGATACATAAACTTGGCTAGGAGTCCAGAGTGCAGTATGAGTGGGCGTCAGATAACCAAAAAATACCCTTAAAATAACATTGGTTTGCTTTAGTTTGTAAATAACAAAATATTGTGAAATGTTTTTTTTATATTTCTCATTGCTTTGTAGGATGAAGCACTGATTAAGATTCGCAGTTCAGCCAATGACTGTGATTGGACAAAAGGCTTAAAAGTATGGCAACGAGTATCTGGCTTTCAAGGAAAGATATTTAACATAGAAGAGAAAAAAGATCATGAAGGTAAAGCTTAATGTTGGTTATTGGTGAATATTTCATTCTTTTACGGAAAGTCATCAAGCCCAAAATGTCAGTTTGTTTACAATAGTATACAGAAATATGAATCGTGTCACCATCACTCAGTTTGACATTCTTATAAAAACCTGCATTTTATCCCTTATTATATTCATGAATTCTAAAAAACCAATTATTTTGAAATAGGATTTGCTCTTTGGTTGCAAGATACCCATTTGCCTTTGTCTGAAAGGAACAAAGAAAATGGAATGAACTTTTAATAGAAAATCATGTTTTGTTTCTTTAAATGCAGGAATATTAAGTGATCTGTTTTTACATTTTGATAAATGAAAATAATTGTATATAATGTAATTTATTATTGATTGTAGAGCTTCTGTTCATTAGGAGAAGAGATCCATATTTAATATTTATAGGGGGGAAAAAAAAAAGTGACATGACTTTGGTTATTACCTTTTCAAGTGCTTTAAGAGTGCTTGAAAATCAAAGAAAAAAATTTGTGTTGAAATACGACAGAACAGTTAACAATTTATTAGGGGGCAGTTTAATGTGCACAAATTGGAACATGTAATCTCAATATTTCTCTTTTTCATTTCCCCCGCCATTCACACCTTGAGCTGGAATCTTATCAAGTTGTTTTATCCTTGTTAGGACTAGTCAGCCAGATGTAGCCAACTTGATGGCAACTCGAAGGCATGAAAGGCTTTCGGGATCAATATTCATTTTTTCATATAACTATTAGTTTGGGCTTAACATTTTATCATAGTCCCATTAGTTACTTAGATGTTTATTGGTTCACATTAGTATTAGATACTTAGCGAGCTGTTTATGTAACAAGTAATATTATCTCGTAAATGTACAAGTTGATATACCTTTTTGTTTTTTTATTTTTTAGCTACAGATGAAGCTGAGAAGCCATCAGCTGTTGAGAATGGATATTCCTCGTCAAACTGCAGCTCCTCTTCTATCGTCAGTTTCCGAGTTACCTGCAACCGAGTTGGGAAAAACCACAGTTTTGGTTCCCCTGAAGCAGCTGCTCACATGGGTGGAGCTGTGTTTAATATGTTCCGATGGAAAGTAGACATGACTAAGTTTGATCTCGAAGTGGTTTTGAACATTTGTGATGAACATTTGTACACTGGACTTGCACTTACAAGAGAATCACTTCATCGGCGAAATATTGAACACTTTGGACCAACAACATTAAGGGCCACCATAGCTTACAATCTTCTCAGGTGAGTTTGTGACCAAACGAACACACCTTTAACCCATTCACTGTCGAGTTTTCTGTGGCTTTGACGGGCTCTGCGTGCTGAGTTTTTTTTAGCAAGTAAAACCTAAAGTATTCTGTTTTTCATAAATGGAGAGAGATACGCCAACCTCTCCATTTATGAATGATTACGGACGTTAAACTTGCTTTCTATTCTGTTTTTCGTTAGCTAATTTCGATTCTTTTTCACTTTGAAATGATTATTTAATTAATATTTTCTTATATATATAAAAACTAATGAACAGTTTAAGCTCAGTTTCACAACACTATAATTTTTTGAAGAAAATATGACAAAGATTAAAATTCACATTAATTCGTAAATGGGGGAAAATAATATTTAAAAATATGCTTTATATGCAAATGTTCGGAAACATAATGCGACTTTCTTTTATCAATCTACATGATCATATAATAATTTAAAAATAACAAAACAGGATAATGAGCATTAATTTAACAAAATATGTAACATAATACAATAATAAGAATCGTATCATTACCTATATCCTGACAAAACAATAATTCAATAATTTACTAACAATAATTGAAATTTAATTTTTAAATATTGATTTATGTTCTAAGAGTGATTAGGTATTATTTATGAATTAATATGACTATTAAAAGAGAAGAGATTAGGAGGAAATAAGGATTAGACGTTTACACAAAGATTAAATGTTTACAAAACATTAATCAAAAAAAATTGATAAAAATGATTAAAAAAAATTGATGCCTTGGTTTTTAGTGGTAATTCAAAATTATTTTTTTTATTATCTTTGATTAAAAGCTCTTAAATATTAAGGAAATATAATTCACCGGAATTCAAACCTTTTTTTCTAAAGTGGGATTTTTAAATACTTACAAGACAGCAGGTATTTGTGATTTTAAAATGCTGATGTCCAGAGAAATAATCTGAAGTGCCTTCTAGCGGCTGAATAACTTGCTATACAGGTCACAAGATCACTTTTCCAAGAAAACCAAAACAATTCGCTGATTTGTTAGAAAATATTCGTCGCCTTACAAGCATGAGTATACTCGAGAGTAGCACACGACTGTCAATGTCACTAGTCCGAGATATACGCTGGGGTGGCACGGAACAGATTAATAAGTTCTTTGTGAAATGACTTGATGGATTTGTAAAGCCAAAGTCTCATTTAATGTGGGAATCGGTAGACTTACAAAATACAGCTATTACCTTGATTGTTGCTTTATCAAGAATTACATCAATAGTTCAGTAGATACTTCGAATTAATGTAAACAGAACAATGTTAGATAAAACTAACAAATAAGATTTAACTAGAATCTGACGTATTTGATCTTTAATTAATAATCAGTTTTTTATTGTTCATACAAATTCTATTTCTTTCATTGGTGTAGTTGGGGGGGGGGGGTTGTCATCTGAAAATAAACCTGTTAATTTTTTTTGTTTGGGAAGCCATTGTTTTGTAAACCCTCCTTCCCCATCTGGAAAAAGAACACTACTTTTCTTGAATGCCTAAGACCATCATTCAACCCTTTCATTCCAAATTCCTGGGTATGCCACTGAGCTGTTTGCTATAATTCTTAAAGGCTGTTGAGATACTTAATGCCAGCAAACTTTTTGTTTCTTTGGTTTATCCTGTTGTGTTCATTGTTATACTGCATGACATTGTACTCTTACAATTTTTTCTTCCTAAATTGCATTTGTGACATTTTCCTTATGACTGAAACAAAATGGAAGAATTTCCTGAAATTGATAAAATAAAAAAAATATTCATCAGTAGAAAATTAAATGCACTTAAATGTAAGTCTTACTGGATTTTGAAGAATAAGTTATTTGATACTAAATTATCAGTAGAAAATATACTGGAATATGGTTTGCTTTTCTAACTTTTGAGCTTTATTGTCTATTGGGTTATATATTTGTTTGATGGGTTTACAATGATTGGCAATGCCATTGTAACATTAATATTCTTCTTGTTCTTTAGTCGTTTAATACTGAATTATCAGTAGAAAATATTCTGGAGTTTGGTTGGCTGTTCTTTTATCTATTAGGTTATACTATGTTATGTTTGATGTGTTAAAGGTTTCGTTAGGATTGATAATGAGCGTTGTAACATTAACATTGTTATTGTTCCTTTTTTCTTAGTCCAAGGAAGGCCTTTGTAAGGTTAGGCCGAAACATGTAAACTTGTAAGGGTTTTAATATTTTAATGTTTACTTTTTCTTCTTGTGAATTATTAATCTACACTTATTTTGCTGTTTATTAAAAAAAATATAGTTTCAAAAGTACATATATGTACTTAGTATTTTTACAGATGTCTCCTTCCTATTGAGCTTTCAATATATACAAACAAAAGACCAGCAATTCATCTTCGAAATACAGAACTGATTAAAATGCCTGTATTATTTTTCAGGTTATGTGGTATAAATCAAGGAGATGTTGTTTGTGATCCTATGTGTGGTGGTGGCTCCATACCTATCGAGGTAGGATTTTATTACCAGTATTTTCCTGTTTCTTGTGAGTTACTGTAAACTAAGGAGGAAAATCCTGATATTTTGTTTAATGCAGTTACACTGAGCTTCGATTAAATTTGAATATTTTTCTTTCTTTCTTTCTTTTTTTACTAAGGCAGCCATTAATTGGAAGAATGCTAATCATCTTTGTGGTGACATTCATCAGTTAGCTATCACAAGAACCAAACAGAATCTAGATGCCTTCAATGCAAAACAAGATACTTTAAAGAAGTAAGTACGCGATTCTTATCTATCTTAATGAAATGGGAGCCAACATAGCATTGTAATTACATGAACTGATTGAATGTTAATAAAAATAACCACTTATTTCATTTTTATTGATTGCATGAAATATTAGGTAATATTTCCAACATCATCTCTCTCGGAGAACTGCATTTTTTGTTGAGAATGCAAAAATAAGCTAAGTGTCTTTTTAAAAGTTAGGTACAGCGTCTTTCAGAAACAAAAGTACTATTTGAAGACTATGTTTGAGAATGATGCAGAATACAGTAGAATGAGGCAGAGGTGGACAGAGGCAGTATTAAAAGTTTTAGTTGTTACCTTACAGATGTTAAATATGTCTGTCTTTGGTCAATCAGTGGACGTCCAATTGGTAGAGTTCCTGCCACACTTGTGCAACATGTTTACATCAAAGCCCTACAGGAATCACATAGCAATGTCAAGGAAACTGTTTTGTGCCACCTTCCTGCAAACATGCAAGAGCTACAGACACACGTAATGCATGTTAAAGGGCTAAACGCAGTTTTCTGTCTTCCATTATGTTTCTGTAACAAAATTGCTTTAGTGAAGTAGTTATATATTCAGGGTCACCAGAATTGAGTCTTGTAAGACGTAATGGAGATCTTCAAATCGACGAACATAGCCGTTACATTTATATAATATATGTTTATCGATTTCAAGATCTCTGTTACGTCTTACGAGACTCAATTCTGATGACCCTGAATACGTAACTAAGTCACTAATGCGGTTACTTTACGGAAACATAATGGAAGACGGAGAACTTAGTTTAGCCCTTAAGGGTTGATGGAGACATGTTGCATCGTGTGCGGCAGGAACTGGACTATCAGTTGGATGTCTGCCGATTGACCAAAGGCAGACATATTGAACATCTGCTAGGTAACTAATAAACTTGAATACTTCCTCTTTCTATCTATGCCTCTTACTCTACTGTAGTCTGTACCATTCTCAAACAACATCCTTTTCAAATAGTACCATTATTTCTGAAAGACCCTGCATAAACAAATACAAATAGTTAAGGTCGTTTTTCTTTTTCTCTCATTTATTTTACAATGAATTTCCTTCTCATTGAGAGATTCCTTCCGCAGTTCAGTCTTGATTTCCCAAGTGTTTCCAAGTTTCCTTTTTATTAGATTTTGTTTGGAGAATATAATCGTTTAAAATAAAGTTTGGCAACCATCGTTGTTCTTTCACAGCTACTACTATATTACTGGAATTTCTCTAGAGAAATCTCTTATGGATCTCAGAAAAGTCAAAGGATGCATCAAATTTCACTTCTGGAATTGTAAAGGTCGTAGTACTCTTCAAATACTACGTGTTTAGATAAATAATTTCAGTATCTTTCATTTCAAGCCTTTAAATTAGAAAGTTTCTGAAAGAAGAACTTGACATGTATGTGTAAAATTGTATTATTTTAAGTTTACAAACAATAAATATGAAAGTACTGTTCGTTTTCGTTTAAGAGAGCCTTCAACGCTTTTGCGCATGCGTTGGGTCTCCTTGGATTTCATGAAAATAGGGTTGAGGAAAAATAGAGGAAGGATATTTACTTTTCATCAGTGTTAGTTTATTAGTAGCTGCATTCTATTTGCGCTTTTCGGGAAAGAATTATGGAAAGAATAAATACTATTGCAAACATAACAGGTACTAAAAGAAAAACAGGTCTTAGGAAAGTGCCCATCTCGGCGTATCACCCCTTTGGGAGTAGAATCGTCTGTGTTGTCGTAGCTCTTGCTTTTCAAAACGAACAGTATCTGTAAATTATCATACTTGCCAAATATAGATTAAATTTTTCATTTGCCAAAAACTAGATTAAATCAAAAAAATCGTAAATTCAGTGAATTTTAATTAAAATCAAAGTAGTGCAAATTTAAAAGGATCACACTAATGTTGACATTGATGTCACCACCTTCAGAATCAGTTGTTTTGCTTCTAATTGTTTTCTAAGGAAACTTTTATCATCTTCACTTGCAAATATTCCCATGGGCTTCTATCTATGCAGAGAGATTTTCAAGATGAATTTCATAAATCGAAATGCTAAGTTGGTCCATTCAATAGCTGTTGAAAGTGAGAGGATACGTGCTTGTTTTATAGCTTAGCTGTCCCCCCTAGGAAAATAAGCTAAAAAGAAAAAAGAAAAATCATACTTGCCTATAAAAAGAAATTTCCAGACACTCATTTACATTTAAAAATTTGATTAAGAAACTTTAATTTAATTTAATTAAAATAACTTCTTAATCTGCCACATGTTAAAAGTGAAATTAAAAAAATTAAAACTACAACCTTTGTCTTAAATTTGTTCTTTTAGTTGCATTTTATATCTTCAACATTTACCACTGTATCCAATATTAGTCTCTACAGAACTTTTTCGTGTCTAAATGGTGTTTCTGGAATTTTAATATCTAAAAATATATATTTATTTAATTTCTTTAGGCCAAGACTTCAAGTTGATGTCGTTCAATGGGATGCAACGTCTTTACCAATCAAGGATGAGTTTGTAGATGTCGTTGTTACTGACTTGGTAGGTTAGTTTTTTATCAATGAAGCTTCCTACATAACAACGAAACATAAATTCTATTTTCAATTTATTGCGAAATAATTGTAGAATAGAGAACAAAGAATAGAGAAAAACTCCTGTAGTGATTTCTTTTTTTTTCTTTCCCTCATTTGTTGATAAATATTTAAAGCCTAGTTTGGCAGTGTAAGATAAAAATTAATTTTTTAAGTAAATGAATAATAAAAAAAAAAACAAGGTATGGAAAGTGATTGCATATTAGAACTCTTTCCACCTACAAGTCTTACGGGTTCCAATAAGGCTGACTCGTATGTCTTCACTTGTAGTTTGGTCTGTAGAGGAAAAAGTGTGAGGGTGGTATCAGAACTTTTCTGTTAGTAAATAATATATATATATATATTTTCCAATAAATTAAAAACTATAAACTTTAAATCTTCCTTGATCTTTGGCTTGTGATAATAATTTGAGTTAAAAATTATTCTTTAACTGGAATAAAAAAAAAATAATAGTCGTAGGTTTATAACTATCCTCTAATCAAGAGATTAATATCTTTTGTGTTACTGCATCTGGAAATATTTATCTCGGGGAATTTCAGTTGTTCTTATGGAGAGAAATTGAAAAATAAAACTCTCTCACCTAATAATTGGAGTACTCAGAAGCCAATCAGTGTAAGTCAATAAACGAAAAAATGAAATAGGATTTTTAAAATTACGTACCAAAAAATAACAACGCTTGTAAACTTGAAGAATGAATTTTTTATTGAAAGATAACATAACTATACACTTGGAGAAGTGATTTGGGCACTTTGGCAACCGAAAGTATAAACATTAGACTATGACTTACAGAAAAAATTTAAATTTAAAACAAAATGACTTAATCTGATTGGCTTCTGAGCAGTCCAATTAATAATAATAATGTAAAATGATCTAGCTTCGTATTGTCCTAAGTGTTTGTGCCGTTGCCGAAGAAGGAATTCGCACAGTATTCCGAAACTGTCAGGTTATTCCCGTCCTTTTAATCCTGTTTATTCATTTTACTTTACCGAGTAAGTGAGTTTAATTTTCAGTTTCTCTCCTTAATTTCCTACATGCATATTCAACCTTCTTATTCTGATATTGAATATGATTAGCATATGAATATGATTAATTGTAGAGGGTATTATGAATATATTTATCACGCCTATTACTGAATTAAAGCAAATTTAAGTTAAAAGAATTTATTTTCATAGTTTTTTATTGTAATTTTCAAAAATATTGAAATAGTGAAATTTATTTTTATTTATTTCAGCCATTTGGAAAGAGGTAAATATTACTTTATTTTTTTTTAATTAAAATTATTATTTTATAACATACTCAATTATACTCATTCTATTATATTTTGTTGTAATATCAGGTTTTGCTGAGGATAAGGAGATGGGTTTTACAATGTAAAAAAATATACACCGATTGCTCAATTGAAAGTGGACATCTGCCATAGTGAGCAGATGCAATCCCATGCAAATTCGGGCAATAATTTGAATATATTTGTTATAAAACAAAACACTATCATGTGTAGTTAGTCTTTTGGTGTCTAACCACGTGCTGAGGTAAAATGTCGCCATCAAAGCAGCTGAGTGATTTTCAATGTGGAGTAGTCATAGGCTGCTACATTAGTGGCCAGAGTGTGTGAGCCATAGGAGCAACACTGAACCTGCCAAAATCTACTGTGGGTACTATTATCATGAAGAGGAAGCGTGAAAGGGTGGAAACACGACGTCATGGAGGGCCCTGAAGCAGTTGGTACGATAGAACAGGCTGTTCCAGCGGAACAACTGCGGTAGGACTTCAGCAGGCAACGGGAACAACTGTCAGTACCACGACGATTCGTCAGGAGCTCCATGCCTTAGGGTACACCAGTGTGTTGCTGCCCACAAGCCTAACATCACCCCTGTAAACGCCCAACGCCGTATGGCCTGTTGTAAGAGCCACGGTCTTGGTCGATGGACTGCTGGAAGAGCATTATGTGGAGCGACGAATCACTTCTCACCGATCGGATGGGTGCACCTGGGTGTGGCATTTGCCAGGGGAGCGGCTGCTTCGTGAGTGTCATATCCAAACAGTGAAGTGTGATGGTGTGGTCGTGTTTCTCCTGGTTTGGACGTGATCCATTGGTTGTGATCACATGGGGAACATGGCATCCACATAGTATCTGGACGTTCTAGACAATTCCGTGCTTCCTATGTTGTGGTCTCTGTTCGGTGAAGGGCCATTTGTGTTTAGCACAACAATGCGCCAGGCCAAAAGACCTGTGTTGTCAGCACCTGGTTCCGGAGAATAATGTTCTGGAATTTAGTGGACCTCAACCCTATCGAACATCTGTGGGATGAATTGGAGCACAGGATTCGTTCATGTCCCATGCGATCGCAAACACATATCCAACTTGTGCAGGCTTTGAAAGAGAAATGGGCAACAATACCAGTTGCATGCCTCAGCATGTAGATGCTGTGCTTAGGGCAAAAGGCCACAGTATGTGCTATTAGACACACTGTAAATAAAGCATCTGTTCAATACTGCAGATGCCCACTTTCAATTGAGCAGGCAGTGTATATGCTTAGCCTCAAAAAAAAAAATGCATAAGTCATACAATAATTTTATTTTTTTCCTTTTAAAATGATTAGATGAGGGGAGATCCAAATTCACCCATCTTATGTTTTTCGTAAGTAATTTAAAATGATCAGAAAGCCATAGTTATGTAATAATTTTTTTTTTTTTTGTAAAAGTAACAGTTTAATAACTTCAACATCTTAAATAGATAATAAAAATAAAAAGCCAACACATAATGAATCTTAAAAAACATTTAAACACATTAAAAATTGACAACATGTTTCGAGTAGCTCACTACTCGTTCACGAGTGAAATAATACAGAATACAAGTGGAATTTATACATAGAGAATTCAATGAAAAGGAAGCGTAGTCAGGTGACTTGATGGAAGGACCTCTTTCGGTGAAAATTGCAACATGTGAATCAGGAAACATCAGAACATCAGGGCCGAGCGGACTAACCGGAAGGGAAGACAGGATTTCCATATTTGAACCGGGGATGATGTCTTAAACTGTAACTTCTAGGTGTGTAGAGTGGAAGTCTGTGCAAGATTCTGCGATGACATGAAATCAGCATCCGTAAATAAAAGAAAAGAAAAAAATAATTTTTGTTTGGGAGGATGGGAAAACAGAAAAGATGTGAAAGGGTTTTTTTTTTTTTTTTTTGGGGGGGGGGGGTGGGTGAAAAAAAAAAAAAACTGGGTGGATCAAACGTGAAAATTTAAATCTTTATCTTTTTTGCTGAAACCATAGCAATATATTGTTCTAACTGAAATTGAGTCGTTATAACAGTCGGTGTCAGATAAAATAAACAATGATTCTTTACATTTGCGAATGAGATCATTGATTTCGTAAGCCAGAATCAATGGGTTATCGTAGTCGATCATATGTATAGTATCCAGAGTATGTTTAACCGTTAAGTAATTAAGATCATTAGTACGAAGTGCGTAAGTATGCTGATTAATACGTTTTCGGATGGGTTGCAATGTTTCCCCAATATATCTGCAATAGGAACCAAGGCATTTGAGCGCATAAATTACACATTTAGGGTTATTATTTACTTGCTTGACCTTATTATTGATAGTTGAACGTAAGGTGGATTTAATGGATGAGGTTAGGCAGATTCCGAGGGGTCGGAACATTTTTGATAATGCCAGAAACACGGAGCTATGAAAAGGCACCGAAACAAAAATAACATTATGATTATTTAATTTATTGGAAGGGTTGTAAATGCCTCGAATTGCACAAGTTATAAATTTTTCTAAGAATGATCGTGGATAATTATTTTCACGGAGAATATCCTGGATAATGCAAAGTTCAGCTTCAAAGAGATCGTAGGAACTGATGTTCTGATGTTTCCTGATTCACATCTTGCAATTTTCACCGAAAGAGGTCCTTCCATCAAGTCACCTGACTACACTTCCTTTTCATTGAATTCTCTATGTATAAATTTCCACTTGTATTCTGTATTATTTCACTCGTCAACGAGTAGTGAGCTACACGAAACATGTTGTCAGTTTTTAATGTGTTTAAATGTTTTTTAAGATTCATTGTGTGTTGGCTTTTTATTTTTATTATCAATCTATTCACACACGTTAAGCTTACAAGTTAACATCTTAAATATTGTGCCAAATTCGCAATCTCATATTAACAATGAATGAATATAATCTTTAATTGCTGCATGTTTCAAATACATAGGTTCTATAGTTTTGTAGCAACTAAAAAATTAAACATCTAAAAATAGAGGAAAGTGAATTTCAACTTAACACCAGATAAATGGTCAATATGACCACTTCCTATTGACAAACTTCCCTCAATTGTTTCTTCCACTAGGGGTTTGGAATTACATCTCCCCTATCTAAGATGATATTCTCCCATGATCTACTGATTATCCTCTCGGTCTTTTTTCGGTTAGCTTGTCTTTCTGGCCATTGTAAACCTTCTTTGAGGGAATTCCAAACTGAATAGTCTGGCTGCCTCAGACTGTAATTCGATATTCATCCTTTTTGATGAAATTAGGGGTCTCTGTTCTAGATGGTTCTGGGTCACATATATAGGGGAATGCCCCATCTTACTGGAAAATGTAGTCTTAAAAACTGTAAGGGTCAGTCATTTAAAAACCGAACATATGTGATTGTAGAAATGTCTATGATCCTTGCGAGTTATGTCCCATATAAAGAAAGAGAGTACATCGGAGAACCTAGTTTACCTTCACCCATGACGTTGTGTGTCACATGACGCCGAGTGAATGTGCCGAACACCACTAGTGGCAGTTTAGTCACCGTCCAACCGTCAAAATGGAAGCGAGCAAAGAGGAGCAGCGCAATGTTGTGCGTTTTTTAACAATGGAAGGTGTGAGCAGAAAGCAGATGCATATGTGGGTGAAAGCAGTGTACGATGATTACTGCATAAGCATCACAAGTGCACATTTGGCGAAAATGGTTCCTATAGGACCACACATCCCTCCAGGACAACGAACAGCCAGGACAACCACAAAAAGTGACTGACAGTGTTGTAGCGCATGTGGATGAGTTGATTAGAGGTAACCGGCGCCTGACTGTGGCCGATATCGCAGCACTGGTGGATCTGAGTCACGGTACCACCCATCAAATCATAACCGATAGGCTCCGGTACTGGAAAATCTGTGCTCAATGGTTTCCCCATAACCTTAATGAAGGTCAAACTGGTTATTGCATGTCCATTGCTCTGTAGCATCTGCAGCGATATCAGAAACAAGGTGACCTGTTTTTGTCACACATTGTGACAGGTGATGAGACGTGGTGTCGTGATTACCAACCTGAGACAAAGAGGCAGAACTGACAGGGGAAACATTCCGCCTCCCCTCCATGAAAGAATTTCAAGGCCGTACAGATCAGTAAGGATAAGGCAATTATGACATTGTTCTTTAATCAATATGGCACACTCCTCATCGTGTTTCTGGAGAAAGGGGCAACTGTGAATGCTTGAGCTATGTCGACACGCTCACGAAGTTGCGGCGAGCGATAAAGGCAAAATGTTCTGGACTGATCTAGGAGGTGTCATTTTGCTCCACGACAATGCCTGTCTGCATACTGCCGATGTTGACTGCGCCACAATGCAGAAATTCATGTGGGATATGCTAATGCATCCCCCCCTCCAACAGACACACACACACACAGTCCTGACATGTCCCCTGTGATTTTTAAGTGTTCGGAGAATTGAAATGTGCCCTCAGAGGCAAACGATTCACTTCGGACGATGACGTGAAGGACGCAGTTCAACAATGGTTCCAGCAGCAACTCAAAGACTTCTTCCACGGAGGGATTCAGTGTCTCATTTCATAATGGATAAGTGTCTCAACAGGTGTGGCGACTACTTGTATCTGATTCAAAGTTAATGTGCTTTTCCACCAGGTTTTTAAATGACTGACCCTTACAAATTAGGGCACAGCTTGACTACATTCAGGAAGTAACCCATTACAGAACAGACAGATTGTAATTCTCTGAGCTAACTTACCAAATAAAACAAAATGACAACAAAAAAGTAATAATTTTGTTAACCTTAACAATAAGTGTCATAAATTTATTGCAGAGTTATTTCGGTAGTTGATCTTTTGTTTTTTAGTTTTGTTACAGCTAAAATTTAAATTATTAAAAACTTATATATTTGAATTGTGGAGCAATTATATATTACATCCAGTATGTCATGGAGAGCTCCTGCTTTTCAATCAGTCACTAGTGAGCTTTTTGTTTTAAATGACCTAAAATATTGTTGATTGAAATCAGGAAGGTACATTATTTCCATCTATTAATGGGTCAAATCTCAATTGCATAAGATTTAAATTGAAGTTATTTTAAATTTTCAAGTATAATTTTTTCCTGGCGACTGCACCACTTTTTATGGATTAAGTGCAGATATCCGTCCACTATTTAATATTTTAATCTTTTTTAGGAGTGGATCAAAATTTGATAACCGTGTTTTATATCCCGAAGTGATGAAAGAAATAACCCGTGTGTGTAAACACTCGACTGGAAGAGCAGTTTTCTTGACACAAGATAAAAAGAGTATTATAAAGGTAAATTCTCATTAGATGTAAACTACATTGCTCCCTTTACAATGTAACTATTTCATAAAAATGGCCCAATATCAAGCATCCACTGTCAATTCAAATTTCTTATGATTAAATTAAGCACTAATAAATCACCATATAAGCACAGATAAAATTAAAGATATTTACAATAAAATGACCAGTTTCATTGGTGAATCCATAAGTATCCTCAGGTAACAGTTCAAGCTCAATGAATTCACACATTATGTATAAATACCAGTTCATCAAAGGACGACTTTGTGTCCCACAATGCATCATCCATAGACGCACAACGACCTATGGTGACTGGTGATTTACGTACACTACTCACAAAATTTAGGGGATATTGCAAAACTAATATAATTCACCAAAAAAACAAGACATTTGAATTATTAAGAACGTCGTCAGAGAAGCAAATGACACTGAAATGGAAGTTGTCTGAATATGCAAATGTGATGCAAGATGTTAATTTGCATATTTGCCCACAACCCTGTATAAAGAGGCTGGCGCTGATGGGTTATCTCCACTTTTCTGGATCAATAACAAGTGGCAGAATCACTGAGTCTCTCCTGAAAATGCCCCTGCAACGTCATTTACCTGAATCGGAAGCATGGAGAGTTATAGGTCGTCTAGAAGCTGGCCAAACACAGATGACAGTGGCAGCAGCTGTTGGAACCGTCCCAAAGCGTGATTAGCAGACTCTGGAATTGCTTCAGAAAGACTGGCAAAGTATTAAGAAAAGGGCTGAGCTGCCCATGTGCCACCACTGCAAGAGCTGATCGCTACTTGATGCTAATAGCACGAAGGAACTGGCAAATCAATACAACTGAGCTGCAGGGACAGTTTCTCGCTGCTACTGGACAACGGGTGTGTACTCAGACCACACGAAATCAACTGTCATGGTGGACTGTACATCTGGCGGCCAATGGTATGCATTCCATTAACTGCTGAACATTGCAGAACCTGCAGAAGGTGGGCTGAAATGCATCTTCCTTGGACCCGTGAAGAGAGGTCCACGGTTCTCTTCATTGACGAGTCAAGATTCAGCCTGCAGCTGAAATAGTAGTGCCCTGATCTTGTGTGAATGTGGAACACGGGAGAATCCACATTTCATACAAGAAAGATATTCCTTTGGTGGAGGTGGAATCATGGTGTGGGCAGGCATCAGCATTATTGGTGGTCGTACCGACCTCCATGTTAGAAATGGAACAGTAAATGTTGCAAGATATCGGGATGTAATGAAATTCTGCAGCCTATAGTGGTACCCTATGCTGCAGCAGTTGAGGCAATCTTTTTTTTTGACTATAATGCACACCCTCACCATGCGCATCTCGTCAACAACATGCTGCCAGAGGCTGGAATTAAGTGCATGGACTGGCCTTCACATTCTTCAGACCTGAATTCCATCGAACACACTTGAGATACACAAGGAAGACGTGTTGCCAGTCACCTCGCATAACACTTCCTCAGCTGGAAGTTGCCCTGGTGTGCGAGTGATCACAAATCCCACAGGAACTGCTGGACAGTTTGATCCTCTCCTTGCCTCATTGCTGTCAGTGTATTGTAGCAATCTAAGAAGATCGTGCATCCTACTAAACAGTCAATTTGTGGCACATTTTTCATGTTTGACATGCATATCTTAATCCTCGTCCGTGTCACATCCTGCTCAACCCTGATAAATAGATTCTGCACCTCATTTGCATATTCGGAGAACTTCCATTTTCGTGTCATTTGCTTCTGTAAAAAATAAATTCAAATACTCTGTTTTTTGGATGTATTATATTAATGTCGCAATATCCCTTACATTTTGTGAGCAGTGTATATAGAGCTTGAATTGTCACCTGAGGATATTGGCGGATTCTCCATTGAAACGGGTCACTTTAGTGTACATTATATGAATTATAAAAAAAAAAAAAACACAGATTAAAATAATGTACTCTAATTTTAATGAAACAAATCTCCATCTTTTTAAGAAGCAGAGTAACAATTGTTTCTCATTATTTAAATCGGTGTCCTGATCTTTTAGGGCCTTGGAATAAATTTGTATTAGATTTTTGTTTAATCTAATGCTGCAAGTGGCTTAAAATCAACTCTGTTCTGCAATTTTGATTATCATTCTTTATCACTTTGTGAAATTCCTCATGATTTGAAGAGTATAGCATATATTATTTTTCTTTTGTGTTGATTATTGAAAACCAGTCATAAATGATGTTTTTCACAATCAAAGATCTGTAATTGAGGTTTTTGATTTCATCACTCAACTTTTTGAATAGGAAATACTATTGACGTACACATTAGTAGACTACTAATTCTGGATGCTGTACAAAGTGATCCAGACACATGCACACACACTTCTACTTGCCTGTAAATTAAGAATACTACTTAATTTATTTGATTTTAAAAGTGGGATATATTTCTGTTTGTAATTTTTACTATTTGCTTTACTATTCCTGCTATTATTTTCATGAAATTAATATTTATGATTTCTTTTAGACCTTGCAAAAATTCAGCAAATACTGGAAAAACTCAAGAACTCTGAGTGTGAATATTGGTGGTTTAGCAGGAGCAGTTTATTTACTACACAGAACTAGTGATACCTTTACAAATCATAACAAGTAAATAAAATTATTTTCTATCAACTTTTGTAAAGAGAAAAAAGAAAACATAAGTTATAAGAAGAGCTTGTGTATTTATTTTTTGATAATAAAATTTATATCAACAAGGTCTCCTGTTAATCTTAATTATCAAATTAAATTTCTTTGAAAATTACAATTAGACAGACAAGAGAATGTCATGTGATATTAGAAAGTTTAATTTTTGTATGAAAATGTGATTTTTGTATTAATATTTGAGCCTAATTAATAATAATTATTAATTATTAAATGAATAAATATTTTTAATTTAAAAAATAAAATTAAATGTGCTTATAAGATGAGACATAAAAAGCTGCAACTGAATATTAACAGAACTGAAATTTGTGGATTAATTATTTAAATGCATGCTATAAATCAAATAAAATAACTGACACTGCTGCCAGAAGAAGACCTATGTATCGGGTTGTTGCAGATGAAATGTAAACACTTGCAACTTGGTGAGAAATACTGTATTACTCAAAATAATCACTGCCAGCAGCAATACACTTTTGCCAAAAAAAGATATCAAGTTTCATAATAAACAAAATTAGTTATGGGACACGACAAACTCTTGGAATCATTCCAACTGATGTTTGCTTGGGTAAAGTTCTAGCAGTTAGAAAGGTATCCAGTTGCTTGAAGATGTGATAGTACATAGGGGACAGATCTAGTGAATAAAGAGGATGAGGAAAGGTTTCGTAACTAAATTGCTAGATCACCTGGCGTACAACACAGGGGCTTGCTTTATTGTGGAGAAGTTGATTAACTAATGCTGGCTGTTTGGTCGACAATTTTCATGCATATTGTCAAGTTCATAACAATACCTGTCGACCTCTATTGTCTGACCAATGGTAAGAAAAAGTGAATTGCACCAACTGTGGATCATTATCTTCCTAGAATAAAGTACAGGCTTTGGAGCCTCATTGTGCCTTTGTGCTAAACATTAGTTGCCATACAGTATCCATTTCTCATTAGAAGTGATGATGATAATCTTCATGCATTTGGTTGAGCAGATATTCAATTGTTCTATTCTGTTAAATTGTGTGGGACTCGTTTAATCAATCTTCTGCTTTTGCCTTCAGCTGCCAAATGTTGAAAAACTGCTGAATTACTTCGTTTCTTGACAAATTCTAGAACTGTTTGACAAGGTTAGATCCGATAGTCCTTCAGCTTAGCATTACTGATAGCTCCTTGTGGTCTACATTGGTGTTCATTGTGAGACATTCTACTCAACCAGAATTTTGCAAACCAACCATTGTCATTGCATTCGTTCACTATGCTGTATTGATGTTGCAAGGTGCCTATGCTACACTGTCCCAGTTTAAGCTCGTATAAAAAAATGACACTAAGTTGACTAGCACCCTTTATCAACTTCCATGGACGGCGCTGTCCACTTACAATATTGATGCCTTAAACACATGACCATAGCCTTATATGCAGGAGATTTGTTGGCTTTAAATTTGCAAATCACAAGCACCATCTGGTGAAGTTTTAATCCCTCAAAACTACTCGCCAACTGTGAGAGGCTGTAAAACCAGCATTTCATTTGCAACTACCTGATAGTTCGGCATGGAGGTGCTGATGTATATATTCCTTATGTTGACCTATGGCAAGTTCTACCATTCGCCCTTCAGTTGGTGATGCAGAATATTCAATATTGGCTACTTCTGAACCTCTGAGACTCCTGTCGTATTGCAAGTGTATTATAGAAGATAAATCATTACAGAGTATCCACATCTTAAGTGTCCATTGGACAATATATTATTCTGCAGGAGGAAAATACGGGTGCGGCTTTGCTGAAAAACAAGTTGTTTTATAAGGGTTATAATAAAAATAAATTATTCTAACCTTTTTCAGCAATTCAATAAATATGAGTAGATTACACAGATAAGAAAGAAAGAAAAAAAATCGATTAATAGTTAACAATGCATAGCTAATATCATCATGTGCTACATAAGAAAAATTGTCATACTAAACTATTTTAGTAATTTTTTGAATTTTAAGAGAATTAGTTTGTATTCTATAACTTGAATTTGTAATATAAATACTTCCTGTATTATATGAAACAAAATATCTACACTATCGTAGTGGATTCAAAATTCCTGAATAAGGTTATTAAAGAAAAAGAGATTAAGAAAAAGTTTGGCTGGCTGATGTGTCCTAAAGAGGACGAAATGGCCCGTCCCAGTCTCTTCCTGATGGCAAACTCGGGGTGCGAATCCTTTCCTCTCTTGTTAGTTGCATTGTGCCTTCATTTTTGCTCTTTTCATTGAATAAGTTTAGATAACATACTTCCTGAGACTCAAAAAGTAACTTTTATGATTAAATTAACAATAATTAATCATGCTTAAACAGTTTTACTCGATGAATGGTTCCATCTTCTTTCGACTGATATTACATTACATTTCAGTTCACTTAAATGTTCACTATATACAAAGTTCACAAGTACACAATGCTACGGTGTTTGTTAAGCTTCCAGGTCTTTATCTCCCGTCTCCAGTTTAATTACTTTAAAATAAATTAACTTTTGTTCTTCTGTAATGTTACATTGAGATAAACAGACAACCTTGATAAGTTAGTTTTCCTTTTCATTCCATCATTTCCACAATGGCAGCAAACGTTCGACTGAGAACATTCATCCACGTTGTATTATCTCCACACAAAAACTGATGCCTCAAAATATTATTAAGACATTAATCTTAAATTACAGAACAATTAAAATTACTGAATAATGTTGAAACTGCTTTAAACTCCATCATAAAATAATTAATCTATACTCATCTTATATGATGTTTATTTTCTCACTTTAGAAGCCTTAATACATTTTTCTGAATATTCCGTCTCCTCTTTAGAAGAACAGAGCAGTAGGGTATCTATGCTATATACAGATTGACACAACACATCATTATTACATCATTGTTTAGCACTTTCCAACTTCTAAACAAAAAACAATTTCATTATTCCTTCCAAATCAATATACTGCATTATTTTTCTTCATATAAGCCCCACCCGTATTTTCCGTCATATAAGCCGCACCCGCATTTTGCTTCGTATAAACAGCACCTGTATTTTGCCTTGTATAAACAGCACCCGCATTTTCCGTCGTATAAGCCGCACCCGCATTTTCCGTCATATAAGCCGCACCCGTATTTTGCTTCATAAATACGGGTGCGGCTTACACGAAGAAAAATACGGGTGCGGCTTATATGAAGCAAAATACGTGTGGGGCTTATACGAGGCAAAATACGGGTGCGGCTTATATGAAGCAAAATACGGGTGCGGCTTACATGAAGGAAAATAA
>JAFIDM010123957.1:88019-116118 GCA_023159025.1 Thereuonema tuberculata | reverse complement strand
AGGATATTTTACGTCGTGTAGTGTTATACATTTAGAGGATATTTTACATCGTGTAGTGTTATACATTTAGAGGATATTTTACGTCGTGTAGTGTTATACATTTAGAGGATATTTTACGTTTGTTGTAATACGAACTGGGGAGACTTGTTAGAATGCAGTTTTAACTTCAAATACGCGTTTCCGCCGTCTACAATCACAATAATTCCAAAACTATTTCTCCCAAAAGGTAAGGAGCAAAGCAAAATAATAATAATATAAAAATAATATTAACCGGAAATCATCTGAAATTGGTAGGGAAGTTTCGAATATTTTTTGCAATGCAGTACGGCAGAAGTGAACTCAATTGGTCATTGCCTTCGGTATTGTTGAATACTGGGATTGGCGCCAAAACAAGCAGATGCAAAGCGAGCTATTAAATCCATTATGTAACTGCAATTGTAGCAACCGTCTTACAGTAAAAAATTTTGACATACAGCGATTGAATAATGAAGCCATTCCCATGTCTTGTCACAAACCGCACAGCTAGTTAAGTAAGAGAGTACGTACTTTAAAAGTTTATGTACAGTAATTTTCTTTTCTTTAGGCTTTAAATTGATAGGTTCTCGTTGGGTACACATCTTAGCTTCGTTTTTTCGAGCTTATGTACAACTGTACAGCCAATTGAATCGTGTACCATCTTAATATTTATCCTTATAGACATAAGTTGTTAGTTTCCTCTATATGTAATGAAATATGTGTGAAACTCACAATTCTGCAATTACGTCTGCGTATTTCTTACGTGTTAGCTTAAAGAACACAGTTCGTTAACATTAGCGTTCGAAAATCGCCTTCCCTGAGTTGTCGTAAAGTTCTAAGTAAGTAATACATGTTTAAGGAAAGGTAGGCGCGTCGGTATTAAAGGAAAAACAATACCAAAGACCTTACCACAACCTTGGAAAAACGTATCTTATTGCAAAGTCTTTGAATAAAATTTAAATGCATTGTTTAAGCGAGCTGTAGTAATATCCTTATAATTATAGAGAACGTTATTCGTTCTAAAAATTAATCAGAACTTTTAACTTACAAGTGGGGATGCGGTTAACATATGTGTGTCTGTAAAATCTTAGATTCTTCTATTTGTTTATCGCAATCCTTATAAAAAAAACTCCAAAACACTGCACCACAGACCAATATTTCGTCTTATTTTTCAAAGACTTCCTTATGTTATCAATAAACCTTGAGGAAGTCTTTGAAAAATAAGACGAAATATTGGTCTGTGGTGCAGTGTTTTGGAGTTTTTTATAAGGATTGTGATATGTGTGTCTGTTTTATTTAATTAACAAATTTATTTTAGAGGTGCCTGCAAATGTTACGAAAATTGGTCCAACGTTTTTAGCGTGATATGTATATACTACAACAAGCAAGACGAGTCTGAAGTATTGTTAAAACGGAGAATAAATATGAAAAGCAGAATAAAAAAGAAGACAAAGAAAAAAAAAATTATAGTAACAAATTCCCGGATGTAGGCAAACTGTAGCGACATCTGTCGACAGAATTGTTTCATTTCAATTACGTCTGAAAACACTTCGAACGAAACTTTTTAGGGTTAAGGTGAGTAAGATGGGATGGGACGAATGTTTTATTGTCCATCGCACGCCAACAACTCTGACTCTTTTGTTTACGAAAATTAATCAGTAAAATTAGGCCTAGTTCTTATCGGAAACGGATATTAATTGAAAGTGGTTGCGCGTGCGTTCCTTCTTTCGTCCTGATTATCTCTCTTCTTTTTTTTTTTTTTTTTAATAGGGGCTCTATTATGCGCCGAGTTCCGTAAAATGCTTCTCGTTAAATCCCGAAGATTCTCCATTGTGAGTCCGATCGAAGGCTTACGGCTGTCTCGCCAACGGAAGCCAACGGCGCTTTCGATTCGGACAAACTCACAAGCGATTGCAAGAAAACAATGGAGAACGAACGCTACGCCGTTGCGGTACAGCCGGAAAAAAATACTGTGTGTGAAATTTAGTTCATCTCCTGCCCAAAGACTCAGCCAAGCACACCTGTTACAACCCCCACCCCCACACAATTTCCCTTTCTCAACAACCTCCTCTGTTTATTGGTTTTTAAGATTGATTGAAAGTACGAAAGCATAAAAAAGGATGTTATTCGACTTGGGAGAAACCTAGGCAAAATTGTCATCAACCATTGAGTTATTTCCTATCTGTCGTATTATCTTGAACTACATTTTAAAGAACCCGTTTAAAACGAAATTGTGTTTACCTCTAAACTCGCGTGCTTGTTTCTTCTTAATCTTCTCTCTTATATATCCTTGGGTTTTCTATCATCTTCTGAAGTTTAGTTTAACCAGGCCTGCTTTAGACGAAAATACTTGGGACTTCTTATTACACAACTTCTAATCAAAAATATTTTTTATTACAATTTTACTAAAAATTATGGTTGCATCTAATAAAATATATCTTATTTGTATATATATATATATATATATATATATATATATATCTTATTTGGGTATTTGTACAAAGTTGTACAATGTTTATTAGCTTCCTCTTTTTTTTTTTTATTTTAAAAACAAAGTTACGTAAATTAAAAAACAAACAAACAGGTGTTTGATGGAATTTTGTCCTGACAAGTTCCTAAGGGAAGATACATAAATAAAAAAATTAATAAATAAATAAATGGTTTATTTGTAAACAAATAGTAATGAGAACAAAAATTGTTGAATTTAGCAAAATATAGCCGTTCAAAAAAAAAATTGATAAATAAAATATTAACATTTTTGTATCAGAAATAAATAATGTAAAATTGTACTTATCAAGGTTTAACAAATTTATTAAATGAAATAAATTATTTTACAGATGTTGATATCGTTAAGTTGTAGTGTATTTCCAGCGATAATAAAGGAATTTGTTTTTATGCGATTAAAAAAAAAAAGCAAGCGCAGTATTTTTGTTAATTTAATAATTAATTGATCGTCCGATCAATGAGATAATAAAAATGACCGTTTCTCTGCCATTGGTTTCCGCGAAGCAATTAAAATTCGTTGTCACTGCGTTCTATTCAATTTATTCACAGACATTTTAATTTATTTTCTTTAAAGCAGAAAATATTTTGGAATCTACATTATTTTGTTTTTTAATTTATCGACATTAATTACTTTAATTTCAAATATATGGAAGGCCGCCATTACCGAAACACCTCAAGTGTTGTTGTCTTCACTAAAATAACCAATAAAGCACTTCGAAACATTGTTATTAATTTTAGGCTAATTACAAATTGATTCCAAGTTATTTCAGCTTTTTGTTTGTATGGTCCAGTTAACAATCAATAAAGTTTGTTAAACATTCACTATCTGAATCAAATTAGAACACATTTGAATTCGTGGTGCCTTTAAATTTATCCGAAAACATACATTTTGTCCGTTTGTGATTTCATCTATACCAATCTATAATACTAAAATCTTTTATTTCTCTGTCTGTCTGTCTGTCTGTCCGGTGCAATTTTTAATTTCCTGTGAAAAAATTTCTACAATGAAACGTTCGCGACGTTCGAACTTGCAACCTTTTGATCCGAAGTCAGACGTCTTATCCATTAGGCCACGGGGACTACATTCAAGTTATTGTTTCTTATCACTCCCTTTGTGTGTGTGTGTGTGTGTGTGTGTGTGTGTGTGATGAGAGAAGAGCCAGAGAAAAAAGAAAATAACTCATTAACTGTAGCCTACTAGATAAAAATTTAAATTTCAGTGTTCATTTTTTTAGCTTCTCTACGTCAACAATGGCGCGCGCTATCAAATAATGAGTTTATTCAAAAAGGAATAAAATATCATTTTTTGCCATAACCGCTTCGAATCGATTCTTCTTGGATTATCTCATACTTACCAGGGGGAGACAGGGGAATGGCCTAGTGTATCAAAAAAAAAAATAAAAAAAAATGGAGATACTTAAGTGTCGGGTAATTTTAAGATTACAAAAAATCAACGTAATAGTACAGACAACAACTTTTAGACGTGCTAAACATATTCCTTCAATTGAAGCATACAAAAACTATGATTTAATTTTATTGTAAATTCGACATTTCGATTTTAGAATCCTCTTGTGACAGCTCGGAGATCTCCGAAGATTCACGAAATCTAGTTTGAGAATCCCAGCACCAAACTGAGTTTCCATTTCATTCTTTAAAAGATTGTATTTATATATTTTCATCCTTCCTATCCTATAATATCCCATTTCTTAATAAGGGGACGCATGGGTATTTTTTTTAATTTTATTTTTTAGGAGTGCAGGAGGGGATTCCGAGATATTTACCAAATTTCAAAAGGATGTGGGGAAAAAGGGTGCGAAGTATAAAAAGCTTGGGTAGGACTGCTACAATTTTTCCTTTCAAACATTTTCAATTTCTTATGTTTAGGATAAACAGTCAAATACTAGATATCCAAGAAATAACGTGAGGTGTTTGAAGTGCCCTAAGTTGATAAATATTAGGAGCATCGATCTCAAACTTTGGATTGTAGGCTTATGGGTCATGGGGAGTGCAATCGTGAGAAAAATGTTTCTAGTTCACGTAGTCACCACCAGGGGGCATGTGGCGCAGCCTACAAAGGTTTATCAGAAAACATTTAAATCGTGTATAATGTAAATATAACAATTAAAAAAAAATATAAAATAAATAAGTAAATAAAAAAAAAGTTAATGCTTTGTTTTATTATTAAGAATGAGACTGTAAAGCTAGGCGAACACCATCCAACCTGTTCGTGCGTCATGTCTGGTGTTTGATAAGACTGCCGGGGTAGAACACGACAGGACATTCAACGCATGTCTTTCGGAAATCCAACCAATAAAAGCACAGAATTGAAATATGTCACTGATGGCATCATTAGTTTGCACATGCGCCGTGTTGGATGGACTACACGGCTTTTGCTGAATCGTGTTAGCCCTACTGAACGTTGGAACTGACAGCGCCGTTAGAATCATTAAAAATTGACGAGGCTCTTAGCTCAAGCGCCTTTACCGAATTTTCAACAGTTCGGTTATGAAAAACAAGCTTTTGATGAATTTCGCCAAATTTGGTTACAACAACATTTCATTTATGATATATTACGGAAATATTTTGTATGAAATATTTGGCTCATTAATACTGCACAGTGTGATTAAAAAAGAAAGAAAAAAAAAATCCTTATTTGGCATAAAACGTGTCTGTATTGAACATGTCCAAACCATCATTATAATTTTTAAATTTTTATAATAAATATTTTGTTTTTTCTAAAAGATGAAAATATTTAAAAGTTCTTGAAGTGGAACCTAAGTTCTTAGATATTTCATCTTCAATGAAAATTACATTACAGTTATAGGCCGACCGCGATAACATGACGATCGGAAGGAACCCCACGTGATTATGACGTATCTGGTCTTCAGCCAATCACAAACAAGCGCGCCTCAAAGCACAGGTTTCTATTAATTTCTCTCAAAATGTCGCCCCAGAGTACTTTACAAAGGTGCTCGAAAAATTATTTTACAGGTTGAAGATTATTTCCGAAAGAAATTGGAAAATGGTGGACTAAAATTAAAACTAAAGTTTTGTTTTTAATTTTGTCTTATAGCTCTAACGTAATATTCTTTGGAACCTCTGAGAGAGGCTAGTGCTGATGTCATGGGACTAGTGCTGACGTCGAATCGTCACGTTATCGTGGTCGGACTATATGTTTATATAATGCGTTAGAACAAAATCATTTGCTACGTTACATTTAAGAAATTAATGCTTAATTTTCTTTTATCTTGACTATTTACTAATTTAACTAAATCACTTTATACCATCGTACTGAAAGGTCGTGGGGTGAATTAGCTAAGATTATGTCAATCCATTATTTTATAGAGACGATTTATATTACATTTTTATTGAAGGAAATTTAGGCTTAGTTCTTATAGATAATCGCTATATATATATATATATATATATATATATATATATATATATATATATAAGTTTTAATCTCTATTTAAAATTACAAATAGTTGGGGAGGTGGTGGTAATACCGACCACTTTTTTTTATTTTTGACAAAATTTTGAATTTCAAGTGGCTCTAAAGTATAAAAATCGTCAGTAGCATTAGTATATATATCGTGTGAGATAAATATCACACATTTTTAAATA
Organism: Thereuonema tuberculata; assembly: GCA_023159025.1. Taxonomy (NCBI): domain Eukaryota; kingdom Metazoa; phylum Arthropoda; class Chilopoda; order Scutigeromorpha; family Scutigeridae; genus Thereuonema; species Thereuonema tuberculata. The sequence continues at coordinate 109,974 of JAFIDM010123957.1, read as the reverse complement.
AATATTTAAATCTTGAATAGGTACAGTTATTTAGAACATTCTACAAAAAAATGAATTGTTGAACTGGGATTGTAATATGAAACAGATGTTAAAATGCAACAATACTTCTTTATTATTGCTATTATAGTAAAAAAATAATTTATTGTTGATACTTTAATGCATTGTTTTGCTTCACATCAATAGAAAATATAGAAACTACAGAGAAAAAGTAAAAATTAATGCTGAACACTTTATAATTGAAAGAAAACGCTCAATTAAAAATTGCAAGTCTTTCATGAGCAAAAATCTGCTGATTTGGTGTTTTTTTGCATTTACCATATCTTCTTGACGCCATTTCTGCCTTAGTCCCTTCTTTTCAGGTCCTAATTTGCTTCTTGGCATCGTGAGGTTGTATTATGGAACACCTGTTTCATATTACCACCAGTCGCCATTTGGAAATTGACTGATCCATTCTCAGTAATAAAATATTAATTCTTAAGTACTGAATACATCATTTTGTAGTGCAGTTAATTAATAATGATTTACAATATAAGCAAAACCTCATTCGTATTAATAACAGTACCAGAAATTTTGTTGAATCTTACCCTGTAAAAACTTTCAGGCTTACGAAAACACACTACTTCTTCTCATAACCATACACAACGAAATACTGAAGTTACCTACCTCTAGGTGGCTAAAAGGAAAACCAGCGATAGAAATTAGAGCGGATGATAGCAGCAGCTACTTGCACAAAAATTGCTGTTTCATATTACAACCCTGTTCCATATTACCACCTTCTCCCCGATTATAATAAGAAAATACAGGTTTGATAACCGGATGAAGGAAGAAGAATATTTATCTAGAAATACTTCGAGACTAGCATATCGTAAGAGTGATGGATGCATTTCGACGTGTGCAATCTTTAGCAGTTCCCAGATTCCCCCCAGCCCCTCATGTCCTCCCAGTGTCAATCGATTTTCATCTTCTGGGGTCAATTGAAGAACGATTTGTTCGCCAATAAAGCTCCGCAGACAGGCCTCGGCTTTGTTTACGCCCCGGTCGCCTCATCTCGTACCGACACAACTACGAAATCAATAGAAAAGCGTTTGATCGAAAAAACATCGCCGAGTTTCAGTAAACGATTACGGAGCTTTTGTACTCAATAGGAATCAATATTTACAATTGATTCGTAATAGATATACAAATATTTTTTTGTAAATATCAGCTTTGGTCTTAAAAGCTAAAAAATCCGTTGGCTATTTTAAAATAATATTCAGATGTTGGTCTGAAAGGCCGGCATTATGGATCTTCAAGTGGCGTTTCATTTAATACTCAAGTTACTTTAATGACGTCACAAAGTCTTTTGAGTTGTTGAGAAATTTTCTTAAGGTTAGCGGAAAATAATTCTAAATTTCATTATTTATTTTTTAAACGAAAAATGAAAAATAAATTGGCAATTTATTTTTCAAGCTTTAATATTAGTATCCGGATATTGATGTATGTTTCAGTATATCGGAAGAAATTCTAACAAAGTGGGTCGTCATTAATTGTTTCGCGGTTTCACACGAGAGGTGAGCTTAAAAATTGAGAGGACGTCTCCGGATGGTATTTCGGAATCACAATATTCAGATTCCCCCTGTTCCGAATTTGCATAAACCGGAGACCAAATTTCCCCAGAGGCGGAAGAAGGGTGGAATAATCATCACTTCATTCTCTTCTCTCCCGCGCATTCAATAGAATTAGCGAATTGGGAGAAGGCCTCCGCCATCAGACTTACAAATGACTTTCCTTACATTTTCGAAGTTTTATCGTTTTTGGTCTTTGGATGTACGATGAAAGGATAATATGTGATAGGTTTAGAGCATCTTAAAAATCATCTCATTTGCTCTTTCCTTCTTCTGCTGCTCCACACAAGATAAATTGATATGTTTGTTTTCAATGCTTCGCCACCCGCTCTTAGCCCCAAGAACAGATAGCTCTAAAAATAGCACGCGCTCTTCTGTTTTCTTTACTTCCTTCCTTCTTCCTTAATGCTGTGTTTCAGTATAAATCTACAAATAATATGAAGAGGTCTTCTTACGTACTCCACCCCCGCAATTCCTTAACACTGTCTCTGTTTTATTTAAGGTCTGTTTTTCCTCGGGAGGGTCAGATACGTCTGTGTGTCCGTGCATGAGTCTTCTCCTAAATCTGTTGAACCGATGAACGCTTCTTCTTGAAGCTCGTATACAGGGTGAGTTTAAAGTAGGGGGTCAAACTTCGGGGGTGGGTTCCCCACACCAAATGAAGTATAAAAAAAAAAAAGGTCAGATAAACACATGACCGGAAGTGCATGGTTGGTGAGTTATTCCAATCCAAAGAAACGAAGCCAGACTCAATGGACTGTTCATTAGTATCTTTATTGGTAACATGTTATTCGTACAATACCACAAAGTCGGTAACCGCATACGCCATAGTACACGGCAGTGTGATTCAGCAATGCTACCAATAAAGATACTGTTCATGTCCATTCTTTCCATTGTAGTCTGGCTTCGTTAGATTGGAATAATTCAGCACCGTTGCACTTCCGATCATATGTTTATCAGACCTTTTTTACTTCATTTGCTATGGGACCCCCCCCCCCCCCGCAGTTTGTTCCGCTATTTTAGATTCACCCTGTATTTATATACGTGTAATTATTTTGGTTTAATTATATATTTCGTCGCTGTTATTTTAAATGTCGTATGTCAAAATTACCAAAAAAATTTTATTCAGGAAAAACACGTGTATTTGTTAGCTACATCTGCTCTCAAATTGTTGTATGTGATCAGATGATAGAACCTCAAGTTACAGATTAAAAACAAAACGCATGTTAAAGAAACAAAAAACTAATTGCAAAACATCATATATAAGTAACAGTGCACTATAAAACGAAATTCTCAGTACCTATATATTGCGTGATGTGCCAACCGAAGTTTAAAATGTATCAAGTATTTAGGGTTAATACAAAATGAAAACACAAGCTTTTCGTAGCTACTGAAAAGTATAGATTTTGACACACGACATTTTGATATAACAGCGATGATATTATATTTGTAATTCCTTTAGTCTGATGCCGAATATTTCATTAAACGCGGAAATAGTGTGACCAGATGTTATAAATATTGTTAGTACACCGGTCGGCGTAGTAGTACACTTGGATCGTTGATATTTTATTGTTTTTATTTCATTTGAACTACGTACAATAAATGTCGTAAAAATATATAATTAGCGTTTTATTTTTAAAACTAAAATATTTATACACAAATATTACAGGTTTACTCAGTATATATCCTGTAATGACATATGGCCCAAGTGCGGCTCGCTCTAATCCCAACGTAAAATATTTGGCCCGCTTACAACAAAAAGGTTGCCGATCGCTGATGTAGTTTATAATATCCCGATGAAATAATTAAACCCGCCAAGTCTTGGACGTTGCGCCTTCGGAGATGATGGTTGATCAAACGCTTGCAGTCATGAAAGGAAGTGTCTTCTTCTCTACCAAGGGCAATTGTGGATATCGATCCAATAAGTGAAAGTTGCTGTTCGTTTAATCACCTTATTAGTACTTAAGGGATGGGATCAAACTGTGGGTGAAACTAAAAAGTATATCGTTTTTGAGTCATTGAAAAAAAAAAAAAATTGAATTCTCTGTTGGTTTATCATATAATCGTTGTTTACATAAAGACAAGAAAATTGAATTGACGGAGTGGCTGCAAATGATAAAATGAATAAAGCTGTTTTATGGTCGTTGCAGAAGATAAAATATTACGTTAAGGAGTGATTTGCCATTGAGTGTCTTGAATTGTTGAAAATTACTCAAAGAATGTTTTTCCTGTACACTACCATTCCTTATTTCCTGGTTTTTTATCATTTTACTTTTTTTTTTCCCGTCTGAGCCATCTATGCGCTACACCATGTTTTTTTTTTTTTAAGTTAGTTCATATTATTGTGTTGTTACATTGTTATCTATTGGTATGACAGCAAAGTTCTGTTACCCATCTATAGTATTTCCAAGTATATCGTTTTCTACGTTTTCCGAGCATTCCATGAAGCGTCGTAGTATGTGGACAGCATCTTCATACCCTACTTCATACTTCATCACAACTGAACGGCGATTTTTTCGGAAAAACTCATTTTTTACTTCGAAAAATATTCGACATAACAAGGTTTTGAGTAAAAACTCTTCGACATAAGAATTAAAATTAACATTAGATGAATATGTGATATCAAGGGGAAAAATAATTTTTCGAGATATCGAGAGTATACTGTAATAAATATTCCCTCTCTCGCAATAAATAAAACGCTAAAAAAAATGAAATTACAAATATCAAAGGTTTATAATTTTTTTTTTATTTTCATAATTTTACTTAAATTTAAGTAACTTATCGAAATTTATTTAAAAGTGTATAAACCTTTGAAGCTGTGGTTTAGGAACCCTGGACGGCTATTTCACTTTTAATTCGTGAACCAGGCCTTCAAGTTCTGGACCAGGAAACATGAAAGATCTAAAATAATAGATTTCTACTACCTTTTTATTTATTTATTTATTTTGTCCTATTCTTTTTTATAAGGAATTTTTCCATCATCACTAAGCTGTCGATATTTGTATTAATATCAGTTTTTAGTTTTACGTGTGTCTTCAAGGTGTTGTTCTTAATTACATAAATACCCTTTGCGTGTTGTCATTTTTTTTTGGTATTGGAATTCATATACCTGTCGACCTCATTTGGCATTCGGGTTTTGTGAGACCGCGCCTCTAGCGCAGGTGCATCATGATCATCATCCTCTGATCCTTTGGCATTTATCGCCCCGAAGCCGTTCAGACCCTGTAAAAACATCCTGGTTATCCCGTAAACAATTACCCATACGCATGGAAGACGCCCGAGAAATAAAAGTTCGCCTCCCTATATTTTGCGGGAGTTTTTCGGCTGACATCACCGGGCACGGAGCGAGTAGCGTAATGGCCCGCCTCGAACCCGCTCTTCCGTCTCGTTATCAAGGCCAAGGAGAAATGGTCCATAGCCCTAGGAGATATACATTCCATTCAGATGAAATCGCGCACCTGAGGATACTTACGATAGCCATGTTGATACGTACGGATATTGTTGAGTTTTTTACGTTATCATCTGATAGATTATCCTTCGTTAGCCACACATTGAAATCACTTAAAACTGTGCGCCTGTAGTTTGGATAAGGGAGGGGACTTCCAGTGAAGTAGTCTGTAATTAGATGATCTATTTAGAATTTTAAAAATGGAATGATACAAAAATTTTGAGCAATTTCCCTATTCTGCGGAGTGGAATACGTTGACAATATTTCGGCTCAGTCAACCTCGGGCCTTCTTCAGGTTAAGTATCGGAGTAACTGCATCAGTAATTTGGGAATAATTTGTTGTTTTTATGCCAAAACTGAGATGTAAGCTCCTGATTTCCCAAGTTTGTATTTAAGTCTTTACAATCTGCTCTATTCCTTAAACTGACTGAAGAATATCTGTAAAATGAAGACACTAGTGCTCTCTGCCCAGAAATCGTACAGAAAGAATTTTTTATTTTAAAAGTCAGGATAAAATAAGAAATAAATACAATATTTAAAATTAAAATCTTAATTAATAATGAATCGATCTAAGACAGTTAAGTTTCTTAATCGTATTAGAATTAATATATTGTAATGGTGTTTGTGGGAAAGTCTTGGGAGCTAAAAGACAACGAATTAATTTCTGAAATTAAACTGAATTAATGAGAAACATGGGTTTTTATAGATTACACATTGGAAAATTTGATTGTAAGATTAATTAAAAGTAAGTGATTGGAGAACAACATAATAAATTTAAATGAATTAACTAATTAAACGGCTGTAACGGAAAAGGATTTAAAAATAAACAGAACATCAATAATTAGGAAATAGAAAACGAATTATTTAAAATAATAATGGTAAAGATTAAATGAATAAAATAAACACTTTCTACAAAAAAAAAAAAAAAAAAAAAAATAATTACCAAATAAATGAAATCTAAAAATATTTACATACAAACTAATATTTTTATAGTTTCCAAATAATAAAAATAATTGAACTTTTTTTATTAAAAATGATTTATGTGGTTTTTTTACTACAACAAAGCCACCAGACGTGAATGCTTTTACTAACAGCAGATAAGAATCACTTCAGAAATACAACGTGTAGTTTCTAAGAATAGGTAACAATTATGCACGGGCGCGAAACTGAATTCCGAACCTACAAGGATATTCAGTATATTCGTAGTTTTTATCAGTAGGCATTTGCTTCTTTCGTTATCACTGTTTACTTTTCGTTTCTCATCGTCCAATGAAGCGTTGCTTGTCTTGTTTTATTATTTACAATAATGTCCGAATTGGATGTGACAGTAATAGCGTTATTTTAATCTTATCTTTCTTTTTCAAGAGTCAGACAAAAAAAAGGCTAATACAGTAGCTTCTTTCTGGTTCTCTTCTTCTTTTTTCTTTTTTTTTAAAACAAATTCCTGTTCATGGCCGAACTTTGTGTTAGAAGACATTACGATTAACACTGAAGTTGTGTGACTCATGCTTCCCAGTAGATATATAAAATAATAATAAAAAAAATGAATTGCGATCAATAGCAGACATTTGCCCTAATAACCGATCAAGTTTAGTGTTTTTTTTACGAAGAAAAAAAAAATAATTGATTCTATTCTGGAAATGTGATTATTTTTGCCTTGTTTCTATGAATTTAGCATCCATAAACGATGTTAATGTATGTTAGTTTACTAGATTAATAATGGCTTTTAACGAGTTACGTTTTAAATAAAAACATTTTTTTTTTCTTTTTATTTCTTTAATAATTCGTTTTTCGAGAACAAATTTCTTCCGATTGTTCGTTTGTGGATCTTGCTCGTTTTTAAAGGACTACTTTATTATTATTATTATTATTATTATTATTATTATTATTATTACTATTTGTTTTTAATTTTTCAATTACCAGTTTATTTGTTATTATTCTGTTTTGTTCTTTGATATTTTCCTAACTTTGCCCACCCGGCTATTTGTGTAATTAAACGGCTTCAGACAACGTTGGTTGGCGTTTTATTATATTGCAAGTAACCCTACGCTAAGTTGCTGTTTGTGTGACGATGGACTTGTAACGATGCCTGCCTTTACGACAATAGCGCCACTATGTATAAAGTTGGTGAAATATTAAAACAAAAATGTAACAAACCATGTCCATAAAGATAAGATAAAAAAAAAAAAATCATGTTAGCATGGAATTAAAATCTGAAATACAGAATTGAATATAATAAACTCTAAAGATCAAACAGTATTTCACGCAGCTTGAGAAGACAGTTTACAGACAGACAATCGTAAAAAAAAATCTTAAATTCTTCATTAACGTCGGAAGGTTAAATTGGAAATTTCGATTAAGAAAAAAACAAACTAATCAAGCAGTTTACAAAATTAAATATTTAGGAGTTGAACTTAATAACAACAAATTTAAACAATACAGCAAGTAAATGTCTGGATGTTTAAGCGCCATATTTTGGAATAAGAAGAATTTTAATCGAAAACATCATGTTATGAAAAAAACGGACCCATTAACCACAGAATTGAAGTGTTAAAAACCTAGTTTTTTTTTCTTGTATTTTATTGATTCTTAAGATTTATTATCATTTATTTCTTAGAATTTTTAATTGTAGTGATAATTTTGTAATCACGTAATAATGCTTTTTTTTTCTTGATTTATGAATTATTAAGGAATTACTAAATTTTGCTTTTCGTAAAATTATTTCGGTTTGCCAAAATATTTTAGCATAACTATATTGCGTAATAATATGGAAAAGACCTTCCTTAACGAACATAAAGGCTACTTTTCCAGAACAGTTACAACGTTTTTTTTTTTTGTTTTTTTTTCCTAGTTAATATAAGTTCGTCAAAACAACGCAGAATTTGTCTATTAGCAAATTATAATACCTGTCGAAGAGTAAATTGAAATTGACCTGTTTGTTGAAAACTTACCACGTAATATTTACTAAATAATTCCGCAAATTATTTGCTTGACTCGTCTAAATTCAGTTAATTTTAATCAAAGCCCGTAACAGATTTAATCTGCGATGTTGTACATCGAAGATATTCAGTGCTGCCACAGTTTCATTTCTAATTAATTCCTAACCGAATTTTTTTTTATCGCCTTCACGCTCAAATGTCTTCACACAGGAAAACATTTCAAATGCGCAGGTTAGCTTCTGTTTAGCTCACTTTCAAAAAGAAACGTTCACTTGTTAAGAAATTGTCAGGGAAAAAAACCCTAATATTTTAAAATATTTTTATTGTCGTAGGAGAAGTGGGTGGATATGTGTTTTTCCTTGTGATATTCTCTGAATTCGTGGGTGTGGATGGATGGCGGGGGTGGCTTTTTGCGTTGACAGACACGTACTAAGGAGAAGCCGCTGTAGTGCTAAAACCTGATTGACATCCTAAAAGCTCTCTGACGGGGATTCTTACAATAAGTACTCGTCCGAATTGAACGGAAATTGATTTTGATTTCCTTCAAAGAAGAAGGGAAGAAGACATTTTTTTCTTTCCTAGGAAAAAAAAAAACTGCAGTTTTTACTAATCTAGTTTTAATTCAGATTTGCCGAATGTGCCGTGACTACTTAATTTCATTTTATTTTTTAAGCTATAAGTGCCTATAAGTTTGGTATTTTCTAATAGGTGGTGTATGTTTTATATTAAAATAGGCTTTGTCAATTTTGAATATTTTTGAATAAAGAATTATAGATTTTTTTAAAAATAATGACTATATATTAATGGTTAGCCGGATAGAATCTTCGGATTATCGAAGATTTCAATTCTTCGGATCCACCAATTTCGAACTCCCACAACGATATTTCGCGGTAGCTATCGTTCCGCTTTGTCAAGTTTTTCGCAAATAAAATAAACAATAATATACATTAATAATAATGTCAACAATGTATACGCATTGAAATTTAAGTAATGGATATCAAAAATTATTTGTTAAAAGAAATGAATTGTTCATGAGTACGGTGTGTAGTAGTATCAAATTAAAAAAGGGACCAAGCACACTAAATATAAATACAAATTAAATAAAATAAGAAATTAATTCAGCGCAAATTTAACCAAATTGCCTTTCTGGTTCGATTATCGGGAAGGAATCGGGAACGGCCGTTTCGTTCTACTTGGGACTCATCAACTCGATCTCCGCCTTCCCCGACAAAAGACCCAGAAAGGCAAGATACTTAAGAGGAAGTCACCGTCACACCTGGCAGTGACCCCCGCAGAACAAAAAACATCAACAATAAATGTTAATTACCACAACCAAAAACCTCTTCCTAATAACTGGTAGGACTGTAGGTTATTTTAATATAAAGAAACATAAGTTAAAGGAGTTTAACGTGCTGTAAAATAATTCAAATTAAATGAAACAAGAAATGAATTCAGCACAAATTTAACCAAATTTGTACATTTATAAAATTTATATTCGTCACATGTTATTTTTTTTTTTTAAGCCATTGAAAATAACTTCAGTGCGTATACATTGTTGACATTATTGTTAATATATATTATTGTTATTTTATTTGCGAAAACCTTGACAAATACGGAACGATAGCTTCAGCGAAATATAGTTGTGGGAGTTCGAAATTGGTGGATTTGAAGAAGTGTATTTTGTTTATTGATATATAACGAAGAATTTCTTATAATTAAGATTTCAATTCGAAAAACTATTTTTTTTTTTTTTTTTATTTATGCCAATCTCTCTCGACAATAATATTTCACGCCAAACTCTGTTTCCATTTCAGAACTTGAATTGTAAATTATCAAATTACTGACAGACTCAGCTGACACAGATGATGAAAAACTAGTTAAAAATCAATTTTTAACTACAGCCATATATCGTACGTAAAAAATTACTCTCTGATTAGATAATAAATCTACAAAAAAAGTCAGTAACGATTCGACAGTTTCGATTTTTTTTTTTTTTTTTTTTTGTAACGTGGAATTTTTTTTTCCCTAATCGAACTAAATTTTTCTATTGCAAAACTTTGTAGATTTGACATCATTGTATTTGCCAGTATTCAGTATCCACATTTCAATTTTTTCTTAATGTATGACTAGACGGCTGCCCGTCCCTTCGCTCTGGAAGCTTCGTATAAGTAACATGATTACAATTAATGAATGGAAAACAACATTGTATTTATTCAAAAAACAGATTACATCAAGTAAACTACAAACTAAAACTTACAATTAAAACGAAAAATGAATTAAAGTTTAAATTCTAACAAATACATGCAATTCTCAACAATTTCTCTTCATACAATATTTTTGGTTTTACATTTTGAAATATTTCATTATCTAAAACGATTCTGTTGACCACGCAATAAAACCCCTGTTGCCTGAATATTTTAGCCTATTTGATTTAATACTTTAAACTGTAAAAAGTTGTAATATTAATCCGTTAAGCCACTACGCCTTCGTAACCACCCTGATTCTCATCTTGTGGATCCGTTTATTTAGTGTGGCAAGCGCTTGTCTACAGACTAGAGGATACTAGTTCGATTCCCAGAGTAGATTGGGTTTTTTTTTTTTTTTTTTTTTTTTCCCCTTCGGTTCCTCGCTAGTCAGACTTAGACTGGCCTTCTGTCTATACTCAGTCTCCCGTCAAATACCAGCCAGAATTAGAGGCTGATGATCGTTATACTCCCAGCCTCCGTTTCATCATTGGCGTTGAATCGCGGGAGCCTCTAAACCTATCCTCTCACACTTTAGCTTACGTGATCTTCTTATGGAACCGTTAATTTGTCAAAACTGCCAAATATACTATATATACTGCTCGCGTCGAGAGTTGAAACTCCCAGAATGCAATGCAGATTATAGATTTTCCTTTCCTGGCCGTCAGCTCACATTAAAATAGAAGAGAAAATGGCGGTCGCTGCTTCACATTCAACATTTCGACGAGGAAAAGTTCTCAACATTCAAGCTAGGGAAATTATTCTTAACGTTGCTCGTCGATTTCCCGAGCTTGACTGTTGAGAACTTTTCCTCGTCGAAATGTTGAATGTGAAGCAGCGACCGCTGTTTTCTCTTCTATTTGAATGTGAGTGAACGGCCAGGAAAGGAAAATGTATAATCTGCGTTGCATTCTGGGAGTTTCAATTCTCGACGCGAGCAGTATAGTTCCTCTTTTTTTTTTTTATGATATGATAAACTTAAATCTACAACATGTATAAGCTATGTTCCATTTTTTACCAACAAAACAGATTGTTAATTTTTTAATTGTTGAAATTATTTCGTTTAATTCTATTACAAACATCCAATTTGATTTCCACCAATAACAGTATCTCACTTAAACCTAGGAAGCGAAAGAATACATATAACGGAATAGCAGTAAGTCGGCTGCGTTTAAAAGGCGGAAGGATATCTGAAAAGCAGATAGAGATGATATCTTTGAAGAAGCACATTTTTGTCTGAAGATGGGAGGAACTGAAGCAAACTAAATTCAAACGAAAGTTTCTGTTATTTCTGGGGAATTCATTTATCATTTTCGCAGACGTCTTTAGCACAGAAAGTTAACCATCTTCATCCTTACCCTTTCGTTTTATTTAGCAATTCGTCTTCTCCATCTCTCCTCGCTTCATTGCTAACGACTTTTTTTTTTTTTTTTTGCAAAAATACTCTGCAGTGTTTGAAATTCTCCATTGGCCAAAAAACCCCAATCGTTATTAATATTATTTTTTTTGTTCTTCTTCTTCTTGACGTGGAAAAGACTACTTTAAAAACCTTGGCTTCTTTTCAAGGCAGACGATATAATTTTTTCTTTCGTTTTTTTTTTCGCCTCTTATCCCGTTCTCATTTTCATTTTTGCAGCGTAAGGTCTAAATTCTTCCATCTTGACAGCATTGTTGAAGATATATTAAGAGCAGTTTCTAAGCATTTGATTAACTGGCCACCGACCTGTTTCTGGGCCGTTTTTATATTTTTTTCCTAACAAAGAATTCCGGTTTTTTTTTCGGATCGGAATTCACATTTTAGTTTTTCGTTTATAAAATATGGAAATGAAAACACCTTAAAATTAAAGAGAGATCTGACAAAAAAAAAAAAAAAAAGCATTTTATTTACAAGGCACTAGTTTATTCTACAGTAAACTTTGCTGTTAATATATATAAATATAAATAACTAATTCCGTATAAATAAGATTTTTAAAAATAAACTTTATAAAGATTGGAATAAATGAGAATGAAAAGAATTCGGGTTTTTTTTTTTTCAATATATTTATTGTTATTTTTTTATTAAAAAAAAACCCTGAATTCTTTTCATTCTCATTTAAGTACTCTCATTTATAAATAATATACTTTCTTTATTATCATTTTTTAATATAATTTATTATAATTCTAATATTACGTTATTAGATGTAATATAACAAAATTTTATTTTTATTGTTATTTTTTTTACAATAAATTTTTGGAATATAAATTTAAGATAAAATTTATACAAATTTTTTATGTAATTAAATATTAGAATTATGATAAATTATATTAAAAAATGATAATAAAGAAAGTATATACAGTCTATCTTTTTTAAAAAAAAAATTAAAATTCCAAATATGTTAATTACGTAAAAGACTTAGTTCTTTCAAATATAAATAATTATGCGATAAAATATTAAAGAAAAAATAAAAGAATTTCAGAAGTAAAGAAATCTGTAATTATTCGTGAATACGATGAAGAGAGAAAAGGAGATGGATTGAGAATATTGAATTGAATTCCGAAGAATTAATTTGCAGTAATAGCTTATAAATGCCAGCATAAAATACGAGGCAAAGAGTTTTATTACAAAATTGCAATAATTGATTGGAATTTTGTATTATGAAATTGGATGACTGCTCTTCTGTTTTCAATAAGAGACTGGATGTGTTAATCGATGAGACAAAGACATCTGTCAAACGGTCATTGATGTCCTGTATGTTTTTGTCCCACTAATCTACCAACGAAAATGAAACTGTAAGAAAATACAAACGGTTTTGAGAAAGAATATATATATATATGTATTTGCATACTCACTTTACATCATTTAATTTCATTATTTTTCTCTTGAAGTTTTATCAAAATTTAACAAAATCACATTTGAATTTTTAATAAATTTTACTAAGAAAAAAAGTGTTTTTTCAATTTTTAAAATAAACTAACAAAAACAAATCAATACAGTATTAGTTTTTATTGTCATCGTAGTGATTCTATTTTTTTTTTTCTTGTAATTGAAATCAAGTTTAGATTATTTAAAAAAAAAATGTTTTTTTTTTCCTTTTTTTTTCTTCTAAGTTACAGATGGTGTTTGATGTTTGCCCTTATATTATTTTTAGTTTCTGAATAACTATTGGGTTCCTTCTTCTTCAGAAATCCGTGTGACTGAATACAATGTCTTCTTTCTCCGATAGGCGCCCAGATAGGGTTTCACTTTCGCTAGAACTCTCCTTTCACGACCTGATGTGAACACTGAGATCGCGCAAAAGATACTGATCGAGTCCCGAGAATTGGTTTTGCGATTGCCAATACTGTTCACAGTGCGTAGACTGTGACGTATAGACGCCTAGACACTGAATAATATTGACGTAATCGGAATTATTCGTTGAACTGAAACTGTGGTGCTCGAAGAATTCTCATTAAGAGTTTGGCACTAATTACTCACTCAAGGATTTTTTTTTCTTTCATTAATGATTTCATTGCTTTAAATTAATTATTACTACTGTCTGACAGATGGTTCTTGATGATCGCGTTTGCGCGGGAATCACGAAAATCACGAGATTTGGCCATTAGCCTCTTCAGCAGGTCTCAAGGAATATAGTATTGTGAATGTCTGTCACTAGGAAAATGCTAGAGAAAAAATGTTAAAGTTGGAATTTTACCTTCAGCGTAGAGGCGATGGATGCAGCGGCGAATAAGGCATCTGTCAAAATCGTCGACATCAGTAATGGGGCTGGCTCGTGGCCGCTTCTTTCCCGGAGTCGATAAGCCTTCTTTCTCGCCATTTTGTGAGAAGACATGGATAGAGGCTATTCTCGCGTCAATCACGTGAAATCGCGAAAATTCATCAAGAACCATCTGTCGGACTTTAGACGGCTGCCCGTTGCTCGCTCCGGAAGCCTCGCAGGATAAGTAGCGAAAAAAAAAATATTTAAACAAAAAAATAACTAAAACTTGAAACTAAAAACTAAATTAAAGTTAAATTCTAAAAAAATACAAGCAATAGAATATTTAAATCCGTTTGTAACAGTCGGAAATTTGTTGCCTGGCAACACGCGTGCGAATTGTTGCGAAATTCAATTTTTGGCAACGTGTGCACGCTCACATACATTTTTTTTAGTAAAACAAATTTAAAATTAATGTAGAATTATTAATTTAGCTTTGGTACTTATTATTAACGCAGAAGCATTTGATTTTGTAAATTGGCAAATTAGCTCTATTATTACGTCGATAAATACTGACTAGCTGACCCACGCGAATAATTCGCATGGTATTTTGATCAGTCACCGAATGGTAATATAATAATGTGGAAATAAGTTGCAATTATTTATTATTGAATAGTAGTTACAAATATCAGTCTTATTGTAAAAAGTCGTTATCATTATTTACAATAAGTTTAATTGTAAAATATTTAGAAAGCAGATATTGGCTTTGTCAGATATGATTTTTTTTAAAACTTCTTTACTTTATAAAACTTCTTTGAAAACAATATTAGCAGTTATAATCTGATCATCGTTTACTTTTTGGTTGTACATGTCTCTGTTCTTATTAAATAAATGATGAAATATTATTTTAAACAGCATTTTTATTTAAAAAAAGAATATATTTGAAGGTTACGACGCTAAAGTAATATTTAAAATGTTGTTTCGTTTTCGAAAAGAAGTCGCTTCTGTTAAAGCGTGTCTACATTTTTATAAAAAGTTTTTTAAAATAAAGTTTTTTTTTAAATAAACGTTAATTTTGAACAATTTGTTTATTTTTCGTCATTAGCGGGGAACGTAATCTTCAAAATGATGTCTCAATCATTGAATTTGATGAAGTATTAACGGAAATATGACGTTCCGACAGGAAAACAGCTTTGAGAAATAATATATAAGGATATCGTTTTTACAACTGTATTTGTCGTCACAATTTGGTTTTACAGGTTGCGATGGATTTTTAAAAAAAAAGACTAAAAAATTGTCATACGCATGTCTTCAATTTTGATCACACACTTCTATAATAACAGTTTTCAAATGCCATTTTCTGTAATTTAAGAATAAGTTTGTTTTTTTTTTTTTTTTTTAAATTTCCGATTTTTATTTTTTTACATTTATTCTCCATCTTCGTTTCCCTACTTTCCCATTTCGTTTATTATTATTTTTTTTTTTTTTTTTTAATCTGGGAAAAAAAAAAAAAAAAAAATCAAAATGGCGTCTTTCAACGAAAAATCATTTGTGAAAACTGGAAGGAAAAAAGGCTAACGCCCTATCCACTAAGCGAACCTCCCACTGCCAACGCTCCATTGAGTTTCTACTTCACTTCACACCGAATTAAAATCTATTTTCTTTTGTTCTTTAAGCGAGTGGCCGAAGTAAATTAACCCTCTCTTGAGAGAGGGGATGAAGATTGACGTTTTCTACTTTCCCGCCTGCCATTTTTTTTTTCCTTCCCCTTCCTTGGCTGTATTAAAGGAGACAGCTTCCTTTTATCATTCATTACGGGTTAACAGGGCTGTTCATCGCATCCCATTCACTAAAAACATCGCTTATCAAATGTTTATTAGCAGAGTTTTTATTTCCCCATCATAAACACACTTCTCGCGAGACCATCTCGTAATACGTAACGCGACCTCTTCGGATCTAAATTTAGCATTGGAGACGATAGCCCTAATCAGCTGTAATAACAACAGCACAGCGAAATATTGAGAATCATTAAGAGACAAATGAAGAAGTTAGGATTTATTTATTTATTTATTTATTTATTTTGAATTCATTAATTTTATTTACTTAATGTAATCTAGCCGTTGTCACTGCAGGCGAATATTGTTTTGAGTGATTAAAAACTTAATTTCAAGCGAATTTTTCTGTAGAGGAATGACTTTTAACTAACAATAATAGAAATAGCATTATATATCAGTGTTTCTTAAATGACGTATTTTACTGACTATAAAATTATTAGCATTAAAAAAAAGATATCAGAAATTGTTAATATTATTTCGCTATCTGCGATGCAATTTAGTTCAGACTCCATTTGGTCGGACTTCTTTTTCAAATTTATTTTTTGGTTGGATGACTTGGTTGGTTGCTTGGGGGGGGGGGGGTTCGCCAGTCAAAAATAAAGATTTGGAGCCATGGTTTTTAGTTATTAAATTACCCTGGTGACATAGCGATGTAGATACAGTAGGAACAGGCAATTGGATAATGGCTGTTTTAAATTGTTTTTATTGTAAAGTTATTGTTTTTACAGATGTATAAATGTATAATTTTATTAATTCTTTTATAAAAAATATAATAAGAAATAGCACACACACAAAAAAAAATAAAAGAGATTTATAAAAACATTTAATATTTTTTTTGTGTATGTGCTGTTTCTTATTGTATTTCTTATTTAAGTTATCTCCGCACACGTAAAAGTATTTTAAGTTAATTTCTTTTGAGATGCTTTTGTACTGTATATTTTTGTAATCTTGACGCGCCAATTTCTCCGCACAGATCCACACTGGAAAATTGTCAAATCCACAGGATGTATTGTCTCTCGTCTGTAAAACGTGTACGCCAAGTGCCAAGAAGATCCGATCGCTGAGCCCGCTATTGTGGTTACCGTATTCGTTCACGTGACATTTGCGTTTCCCGTATATAAATCACGTTATGGCAAAAGCTCTCTAATAAGTCTTTTACGGGAACGCTCTCTAAATGATGATGTGGCTGAAATGTAACATCATAGACTGAACATTTTAGTCTTTGTAATGAATTAAATTTCTTCTTTTTTTTTTGTTAATATTCTGTTCGACGCAGTGTTAAGATTTCCTACAAGTACGTATATCCTGTTCCCCTTTCCCTCTCGGGGCTCTTTCCTTACTCCCCCGCCACCTCCCGACGGCCCCAAATCTCAGATCAGTGCGTCTCGTTCATCAAAAATTCATCGGCGGAGGGTTCTTTAGATGCGATGCTATTTGAAGATTGTTTCCCCGTCCTTTTCAGTGATAACATTCACTGCTCTTGTAGTTGTGCTTCGAGGGCTCGTTAAACGGAACCTTTTTTTTTAAACATATTTAAATGAATTGGTCGTGTTGTATAATTTTCCCATAATCGGTTCTTAAAAATGGTTTGACTTGATGATCTCCGGGATAGGATTTTATTCGCTTGTAGTATTATTCTCTCCTCCCGATTTTTTTGCCTTTCGTTTTTTTCGTTCTTGTATGTTTCCAATCCTATCAAGTTATCTTAGGACTCTTCGACGTCCTACAGTTATTTACCGACAACGAATCTCAAGCAACTGCAGGCGACTGCAAACCTTTTATTTCTTTTACGTATTTCTTTTTCTAATGGACCTAAAATTTTGGAAATTTAAATAGGAACTTGTGAAGCATCTGGGATTTCTATTTTCTTGTTTTTAATTTTCAAAATATTCTGTAATTGATTAAATTAAAACTCAAAAACAGTCAATTTTTTTCGTTGTTTTCGAGTTATCACTCGGTATTTTCAACTCAAAAAAACTTGACAAAAACCTGAAATGATAAAAAAAAATTGTAAAATAATGTTTTGTATTTAAAATATTTATTATAAGTGCAACAATTGATTTTTAAAAATTGTGTGGGATTAAATTAATTATTACACTAAAAATAAATAACATTATTTTTACAATTTTTTTATCATTTCAGGTTTTCGTCCAATTTTTTTGAGTTGAAAATATCGAGTTCGTAAGTCGAACCATCCGTAAGTCGGGACCGAGCTCTAATCATCGTTTAATTCATATTTTTTTTTCTTAAATTTATTTAAGACTCTTGTTGAATAGCGATGGTTGAACATTTTTCTATGCATTGTTCATATTTTGCGACCTATCCCTGTACAATGTAAATTGAATTGCTGTTGTGCGTCACGTGATTTGTTTCCGACGCGCGCGATTGGAAATTACGAGGCTGCGGGAAAAAAAATCACTAAAATGCAGTTATTTTTATAGAGACATTGAATGGGGGATTTGCCAAATAAATATTTTTATTTTACCCTAAAATTATTCTTAATTTGATATCTAAATTCATTTCAAAGGTTTATTTTTTTTTTTTTTTAAATTATTATTTTTTTCCCCGCTTATTATGTCTATTCAGTACAATTTTAATTCGAAAACGCGATTTGAGGATTGTTGTAAATTGCTACCACAAGTCTTAAATCATCCATCAGATGTGGAATGATTTCTTTCATGTTGATTCGACAGGCAGAATATCAGAATCGTTTCACCAATTGCCTCAATTTTTGTGTCACGTGACTCATTTCATCAAGGCCTCATATTGACCTCTGGGGGTGACCTCTATGGGAATAGTCCTTTGCTGATCTCATCTGAATACGAAACCATTTTTTTTTTTTGTGTGTATGTCTGGGCTGTTTTAGTCTTCGTTTCCGGGTGCTTGTGAAAAGGGTCGTTATTCTGCTTCTGCTCGCGGGAAGACGTCAGTTAAAGGAGCAGACGATTGGAAGATGACAGTTTTATGAGGGAAGATGCCAAGGTAGCCGCATATCAGTTGCTCGATCTGGGAAACTGTTAGAAAGTAGTGGGTGTCAAAACTTGAAGGCCGAACTTCTGAATTAATCTTTCTCTGACTGTCCCTAAACCGAAGAAAAAAAAAAGCACAAAAATTATGTAATTACAAAAGATTAGTTCACCTATCGTATTAAAAGGCAGTAATAAAAAATACAATTTCAGACTTATTATTGGTGATATAACAGACTCCAGAAAAATTGCCTAAATTGCTGGTGTAAGACACCTTGTTTCTTGTCTCCTATGTCGTTTACATTTCTCTATTCTCGCATCCGCACACACCCGGTGCTGGTGAGACTCCGAGAGGCTGAAAGACCTGCCAGCAGGTGGTGAATTAACAGAAATGCGACGTATTTAGGAGAAATTGAAGACGATATTATTTTTATTATTTAGTAAAACAATTGTTTTTATTAGTAAAACAGTCTCTGAAGAATAGAAATTAAAACTTATTCGAGAAAGATTTTTTTAAAAAGCATACTTTTTTTTTGTATAATCTTTTCGAATCTAAAGGCTGGAAATGCCTTTGGGATGGGCGGCCATTAGTTTCTCTTTTAACCTTACTACCACGTACAGCTTAACAAATTACCTGTCACTCTTGTGATTGTATTCCATGTAATTAGTTTTCTAATTGATATTTTTATTTTTTTTTTAATTTTTAGTAAGCCGGATAACTGCATTAAGATAATTGATTTTTTTTTTTTTTTTTGAAGTCAAGATTGGAGACACAATCTTGATTTCATTACGCCGAGAAAAACGTAATGATGTGGTTCGATCATAATATCAGGAGACCAAGGAAAAAAAAAAGTTGCTTGGAAGAATCTTACTGTTTTTTGTTTTTTTTTCGCCTGAGTTTTCGTTAATATGTGATTTCTATAACAAAATTAAACTGAACGCACTAAAAACCGCTGATTTATCTTAAAACATGTCTTCAATATAAATACGTTAATTTTATTTACAGATGATTTCACCACAATGTCCCCACAAGGGAAATCTGTTCCCTCCAAAGCACATCGAATGCTGCCGTGCAAGAAAATAGTCCTCGGTAATGTCGTTAACTGTTTCAATTGTACGGCGCATGCGCAAGACATTGCATTTCATGGCATTCATAATTAGTACAAAACAACACACTGCAACATTTCTTTTTAAAGAATTCTGACGCTTATTTCCAAATGCTAAAACATAAATGCTGCTATATTTATATTTCAGATGAAATTATAAATATCTTAATCAAGGCAGTGGCGGAGTATTATATTAAACAACTTTTGCAAATACAGTAGAGACCCGATTAGCCGCGGAATTGGTTGGCAAGGCTTCGCGGATAACGAAAATCGCGGATAACCCGAAAAAAGATTAAAAATGAGGTGTAAATATGAAAAAAAAAATATTTCAGCATAAAAACTACGTTTTATTATACAGAAATCATAATATGCAAAACTTTTAAAATATGTACAGTACCGCACAAACCTATCTGCAGAGCAAGAGCCTGCCACTCATCCACAAATTCCGAGAAGGCCTATAGGTTACGATGCACAATAAACCCGTCAGTAATTTTCGACCTTCGCACTGTAGGGCCGATTGTACTTTCCCTGTTGTTGGCTTGGATTAAAATTGATTTTTTTGAGGTTCGTAATTAAAAAAATTTTTCGCGGCACTCGCGGATAATCGGGGCTCTACTGTACTCTTTAAAGATGACCAGACACAGGTTGTATTTGACATTCGTGAGTTCTGTACCTTTTCATTTAGTGTTTGTTCGCACATTTCTGAATTGTAATAAGAATGTTTGGCGATATGTTCCTGCATTATACTTAATCCCATTACGTACTAAAACACATTTAGGCCTACATTGATATACAGATATGCAGTGTTATCAATCCTTAGGCTACCTGGAAATTATAATACTGAAAAGCTTTGTCTGGATATAATTAAAGCTGTTTTATCGAATTTTCTTTTTCGTAAAACAGTGTACACCGATATAAAATCTGATTTTCAAACCCACATCAAGTTTATCTGAAAATTCTTGACTACAGACCTGGTTGCTCTAAAACGTCGCCAAATTCCTGAATTTCTTTACTTCTGGTATTACGAAAATGCAAGTTTATCAAGAGAGCACACATGCAATCGTAAACGCGAAGACAAATACGGAAAACCAACTGTAGCATTCGTTAGGAACATTCGCCTTTCGTTGTTCCAAAAGCAACCACTAGGTGGAGTCACGTGCCACTCAGTCGTGGCATTATTTGTGAAGGAAAATTTACGCTTATATAATTTAACTGTTTTTAACGAAATTAGGTCCTCGTGGTTTATGTATCCTTGATCTTACTGTACAGTAAGTTTCATGAGTAGCAGTGCAGTGGGAATCGAGTTCTTTGGCGCATACGATAAAACAGACAGACGGATAGTCGAAAGTAGACGATTTACGCCACCTTTTTAAGTGCAAATACCAGCCTGAGTAATCATTAGTTTGTAAGCGCCTCGTGAAGTAAAAAGCCTGCCGTTAAGAAGTAATGGAAAATGCGGGAGTAAAGGTGTCTGACCACACTTTTACCATTTCTTTAGGAGAGTTGATGACAACAGTGATGACGATGGCGGCGAGTGCTGTGGCTCCCCGATGGGCTTTGGGTTTTAATAGCGGCTGTTTCTCCATCTGATGCTTCTTATCTCGGTGTTTTCCGTCTTGACAGCTGCGCTGCTCATTTGTTGTTGATGTAGCTCCTTTATAGCAACGCAAGCTGCTTTTTAATTATATTAATTGCGCCGTTTCACAGCCACGTTCTGTGGTTGGTGCAATCGAAGATTGCCGCCGAGACTTTTCGGGCATTGTTTTAGTATTGGAGTTAAAGCATATCTCAGTTAACAAAATGGCGAACGATTGTCATCAAGTGAATTAAGTCTTCCATTACGTATACAGGGTGATTCATAAAGTACTGGAAAAATTAGGCCTATAAAGAACGAACAGCGAAATATTTTTCTAAGTCCAATTCGGTGCAAAAAAATAAATAAAATAAACTAGGGCATGGAATTCCGGATCGAACGTGCGATTACGAGTCGGATGATGCCCTTTTTAACCTTTTTCCTGCCCCGATGAATAAAAATGGTGTAGTTAGCACCCTTCCCAACCGGGAAGAGCAAAGAAAGGGAATTCCAGTACTTTACGAATCACGCTGTATATATATATATATATATATATATATATATATA